>PITA01002856.1:0-151390 GCA_004023965.1 Spilogale gracilis | reverse complement strand
AGTACCATGCTGTCTTGGTAATCACAGCTTTGTAATAAAGCCTGAAGTCAGGTAATGAGATGCCCCCAGCTTTGCTTTTCTTCTTCAGCAATTCCTTAGTGATTTGGGGTCTTTTTTGGTTCCATATAAATTTTAGGATTGTTTGTTCTAACGTTTTGAAGAATGTTGGTGGAATTTTGATCGGAATGGCATTGAAAGTATAGATTGCTCTGAGCAGTATAGACATTTTGACAATGGTTATTCTTCCGATCCATGAGCATGGAATGCTCTTCCATCTTTTTGTGTCTTCTTCAATTTCTTTCATGGGTGTTCTGTAGTTCCTCGAGTACAGATCCTTGACTTCTTTGGTTAGGTTTATTCCTAAGTATCTTATGGTTTTTGGTGCTATAGTAAATGGAATCGATTATCTGATTTCCCTTTCTATTTTTTCGTTGTTAGTGTATAAGAATGCAACTGATTTCTGCGCATTGATTTTGTATCCTGCCACGTTACCAAATTGTTGTATGAGATCCAGTAGTTTGGGGGTAGAGTCTTTTGGGTTTTCCACATATAGTATCATGTCATCTGCAAAGAGAGAGAGTTTGACTTCCTCTTTGCCAAGCTGGATACCTTTTATTTCTTTCTGTTGTCTGATTGCTGTTGCTAGGACTTCTAACACTATGTTGAGCAGTAGTGGTGAGAGTGGGCATCCTTGCCTTGTTCCTGATCTCAGAGGAAAGGCTGTCAGTTTTTCCCCATTGAGGATGATATTCGCTGTGGGTTTTTCGTAGATAGATTTTTATGAGGTTGAGAAATGTTTCCTCTATCCCTATACTTTGAAGAGTTTTGATCAGGAACGGGTGTTGTATTTTGTCAAATGCCTTTTCTGAATCGATTGAGAGTACCATGTGGTTTTTCTCTCTTCTCTTATTGATTTGTTCTATCACGTTGATTGTTTTGCGAGTGTTAAACCACCCCTGCATCCCTGGGATAAAACCCACCTGGTCGTGGTGGATAATTTTTGTAATGTATTGTTGGATCCTATTAGCAAGGATCCTGTTGAGAATCTTGGCGTCCGTATTCATCAGCGATATTGGTCTGAAGTTCTCCTTTTTGATGGGATCTTTATCTGGTTTGGGGATTAGAGTGATGCTGGCTTCATAGAAAGAGTCTGGAAGTTTTCCTTCCGTATCTATTTTTTGAAAGAGCTTCAGGAGAATAGGTGTTATTTCTTCTTTGAATGTTTGGTAGAATTCCCCAGGGAATCCGTCTGGTCCTGGACCCTTGTTTTGGGGGAGGTTTTTGATCACTGCTTCAATCTCGTTACTGATACAGGTCTATTCAATGTCTTCCTGTTTCAATCTTGGGAGTTTATAGGTTTCCAGGAATGTATCCATCTCTTCTAGGTTGTTAAACTTATTGGCATATAATTGTTGATAGTAATTTCTGATGATTCTATTTCCTCAGTGTTAGTCATGATACAAGGTAAAGAAAAGGGTTATCAAGGGTAAATGAAGAGATCAATGAGCGAAGTCCAACCTATATGACCCCCAAGACCAGCATTTATATAATATAAAAGCAAAGACAATTACACAGATACACTGACAAACTAGAGTGGAAGGTGAGGGCAGACACTCCTTGTGGGCAAAGAATGCGTTTCAGATGCTCCCGAGTTTGTCTTGTTGCTATTGTTGGAGGAGCCCACTTTCAAAAGATTTAGGGAGCTTAGAACCGATTGTATATAGGGGTGTGGGCTATTGAAGAGGGATGTGGGATTGACTTGAAGCTTGTATCTACATATACACGTAAAAGAGAGAATAAAGGAAAGAGGAGAGAAGAAAGGGAAAAACGGAGGGAGCGGATAGGGAAACAAGAGGCAACAGAAAAGCAGAAAATACAGGGGTGTGTTTGAAAAAATTTCAGGGTAAAAAGAGAAAAAAATAAAAAATAAATAAATAAAATAAAATAAAATAAATGTTATGGGGTGTTGTATTGGGTATCACGTTGTGATAAGAAAGGGGCTAAAAACTGAAAGAAGAAAAACCGTGAGAATGTATTTTTAAGCTTAAAGTGGAAGCTTTAAAAGTAAAAATAGAAAAAAAGTTTAAAAAAGTAAATGAGGTGGAAAACTTTATCAATGAGTTGTAGAGCTTTTGGTACTTATATTCTGTGCCAGGAGTTTAATAAATTGCCTTTCCCCCCGATTTGGGGTTTTGCATTGGAATGCTGTCCTCCTGAGCTTCTGGCTTGCTTTCTGGGGGCGAGGCGTGCTGTTCCATTTCAGTCTGTCGGAGCAAGATGTCTGTGCCCAGACCTCCCTCCCAGAGCGAGCCTCTACACAGGGAGGGGCTCTTTCCAGTCTCCTGGTTGGCAACCTGTCACAGCCGGGCTGGTGCAGACGTTGTATTGATTTCCGCCCCCGTCCCCGCTTGTTGTTTCACTCCTGCACCTCAAAGCCACAACTCCTTTTGGATCGCCCTACTTTGCGCCCTGGGACGCGTGGCCTCACCGGTCCCACGCAAGTCTGTAAAAACGCCTTCCCTGGGGGGCGCAGCCCACAGTGTGGAGAGAAACGGGAGAGAAGGGCAGCGGCGTAAAAATAGAATCCACTCCCGCTGCTTTCAGGGCAGCTGCGGTGGCTCTGGTGTGAGCGCGGGGGCAGTGCCGGGCGGGCGCAGTGCGCGCACGGGGGCCCCGGGCGGCGGGACAAGATAAAAAAACAGTTTTTAAAAAGTCTCCTTGCCTTGTCCCGGGCTCCGCTGTGTTCCCATTTCTGTCTAGCCGTATTCTGCTGTTATTCCTCACTCACAGAGCACTTTCATTTTGGGGTATTTGTTTTCAATGGTTCAGCTCTGCGGGCTTCCTCCCCCACTCCCCTGTCTCTGGGGGCAAGCCTCCAGACCCTCCTATTTGTATTTGTTTCTACCTTTTTGCCGATGTTCCTTGTCTCTCGTGGCGGTCCAGAAGTGGGAAATATCACATTTCAGGCTGGTTTCATGGGTGTTCCCGGTGGTCTTATAGTGTTTTTTTTTGCTGGAATTCAGCTCTCTTCAGGGAGCTCCCCGAAATGTGGTCACCTGGCCTTCCGCCATCTTGACCCCTCAAAGGCAGATTCTTAACCAACTGAGCCACCCAGGGGTCCTGTGGCTTAATTTTTACACCATGCCAAGATCACTTTCTCCCATTTTTTTATGTCCTAATTCCTGTTGAAGCACAAGTCAGACACAGAATTCAAGTCTAACTTCACTCACATATGCACTTATGTCACACATCTCATATATATGTATGTAAGAGAAATGAGATAAAATGTATAACCTACAACTTTTCTGGGGCAGGAACTCACATATATCTTTCTTTTTATCATTTTTATTTTCTTCTTGAGGATAGAAGGGCCAAGAAAAAAATAATTTAGGAACCAGCTCAGCTCTCTCTTTTTTTTAAGATTTTATTTCTTTATTTGACAGAGAGAAACAGCTAGAGAGGAAACACAAGCAGGGGAATGACAGAGGGAGAAGGGCCAAGCAGGAAGCCCAGCGCAAGGTTCGATCCCAGGACTCCAGGATCATGACCTGAACTGAAGGCAGATGCTAATGATTGAGCCACCCAGGGGCCCGGAGCCAGCTCTTTTAAATGAATGTATCAGAGTGAGATTTCTCATTTCCCTACCCTCTCTGATACTTCTCTGGCTTTCTGCCTATGAGCATATTGTGGACTATGGAAGAATTACCGGAATTACCGGGGCCAAATTAGTGTTTGGGAAGAGGAAGACATGCCTGTGAATAGAGAATACATTTAAAAATATGTTTTTCTCATTTTTGACAGTTTTATATGCCCTAGATGAAAAATTATTTCAGATAATATGTATCCCATAGTGTCAAGGGGATTAACCTTTTTTGGGGGAACTTAGACCTATAGGAACATCTGCTTTAAAGGAAAAAAAAATAACACCACAAATCAGATTCACTGTTTACAACAAGGAACTGCTTAGCATTGGAAGACATCTCTCTTTCCCAAATTTATTTTTCTGTCTGTCTATCCATCTAGCTATATATTCTTCATTCAAAATATAAATTATACTTTGGGACCAGATGACCAGTATCAGTGACATGTTTCCACCTCCCTATGTGTGCCCACATGGTTATCATTCATTTGAGAGAATGTTAATGAGGACAGAGCCGTCTGAAGTCCAGCATAAGGAAAGACAAGAAAACGTATTCTTCCCCTGCTTGAACGGAAAATAAAGAGGAAGATAAGCGAGACTTTAATTTCTCACACTTATGAAAATCAGGGAAACCTACTAAATATAGAGTAAGTTATGTATTACTAAACTGAGGGGAAATGGTCATCTTTTTAGTACCCTCTGTGGCGTTAATCTTTGCAATAAAACATTAAAGCATTGGAATGCATCAAGAAAATCTTCTTCCATGGGGGCAGA
Source organism: Spilogale gracilis (assembly GCA_004023965.1). NCBI lineage: Eukaryota > Metazoa > Chordata > Mammalia > Carnivora > Mephitidae > Spilogale > Spilogale gracilis. The sequence continues at coordinate 146,976 of PITA01002856.1, read as the reverse complement.
GCAAATAAACAAGTGACAGATCTGAATGGATCCCTGTAATATAGATGACACTGCAAATCTACGGCATGGGGTTCACAATTCACGCACATTGTGCCCACACCGGACACAGGGCATCCGTGAATCATAGACTGCTATCATCTTCGGGGTGGGGGGGGCATCATATTTTACAAGAAATAATCATAAAAAAAGAAAGAGAAGAAAGAACCCCCAAACCTTGTAGAACATATGTTAGAAAAAGGAATTAGCACCTGCGACAGGTCTTTCAAACTGTTCTGGAAATTTATCAATTTGGGATCAAATCAGGGCACTGGGCATTTTTCTTCAGGACTAAAATTAATAATTCTTTGACGTAAAGGTTAAATGTTACCACTTTTTGAAGCCATTAAAAAAGAGAAGAATGGATAAAGATGAAAGGGAGCTACAGGAAGCAGGCTGACCCAGCACTGCCTTCCACCCATCCCCGGGAAATTTCATCAGAAAAATGCATGCCTTTTCCCTCAAGGAACTAAATATGCACTTGGGTGGCTCAGTGGGTTAAAGCCTCAGCCTTCAGCTCAGGTCATGATCTCAGGGTCCTGGGATTGAGGCCCATATCGGGCTCTCGGTGGGGAGCCTGCTTCCCCCATTCTCCCTGCCTGCCTACTTGTGATCTTTCTGTCAAATAAAAAATAAAATCTTAAAAAAAAAAAAAAAAAGGAACCAAATATGCAACATCCAGCTTCCTGTGCTACTTCACACAGCTGCTTTTTGTTGGTTTGTTTGTTTTTAAGATTTTTATTTATTTGGGAGGCGCACAAGCAGGGGGAGTGGCAGGCAGAGGGAGAGGGAGAAGCAGACTCCCTGGCGATGTTGGACCCTGGGATCGTGACCTGAGCTGAGGGCAGAGGCTTCCCAGACAGAGCCACCTGGGAGCCCTGGACTTCCTGTTTTCTCCCGTCACCAGTGTCCCAGCTGCTTCCCAGGCCACTGCAGCTTTGGGCAGGAGAAGCCAGGAAAAGCAAAGTCGCTCAGACCACAGGAGCCGGCCAGCTCAGGAAGCCAATTTAAAGCACGGGCTGAATTAAGTTTCCCCAGAATCTGTGGTCATTATTATAATACTATCCTTCACTTTTGTAAAGAAGTACGACGCAACCACAAGAAGATAAAATCAAGGCTGACGAAGCAGGTCCTAAAAAGAAAAGCATCAACTTTATGGGCAGGTCTCCCACTGCTATGGAAGCGGTTACAAGCGGGAGCAGGGCTGAGGACATTGAGCAGACCTCCATCTCTGGGAAAGGCAGAGCACGGACTCTCCTGGTCTGCATCTTGATTTGGGATCCCCACTCCGCAGCAACAGTTCTTTTGGACTTTGCAAAAAAAGCTACTGCCCTGCTCTATTAAATGTAAAAAAGACAAGGGAGGTTTCAAATGCTTAGAGAAGTCCCTGGCTAACAGAAGCAATTCAAATTATTTTTTTAAAGATTTTTTATTTATTTGACAGAGAGAAACACAGTCAGAGAGGGAACACAAGCAGTGGGAGTGAGAGAAGGAGAAGCAGGTTTCCCACCGGGCAGGGAGCCCAATGTGGGACTCGATCCTGGGTCTCCGGGATCATGACCTGAGCCGAAGGCAGTCACTTAACCAACTGAGCCAACCCAGGTGCCCCAGAAGCAATTCAAATTAGATGTTGGTATTATTATTAATATTGAACTCTTGACCGCCTACCTCTTGGCCTGCCAAATCATCACTCTGTACCCTAAATTGCAAGTGATCATTTCTTGTCAATGGAAAAACTAGTAAAAGCATAACATGGGTGTATATTCTTTGCAAGGATTCCATTCCCCTATATTCCTCAACAGTCCTCTGTCCTAGTCATTCTTCCAAATGCCTGGTACCTTCTTTCTCACTTTTAAAACCCCAAATCATAGTGTGAGTTAACAGAAAAACAAGAATGGTAATGAACAGGAATACAACTTATTACCATTAGTTGAGTACTTTCGTTTTTTCTATTTCTGGCAGGAGCCATGCAATGTACATGCATCCATTTCATCTGGGCTTCCCTAACCCAAAGACAATAATCCCAAGCTCTTAAAATTCTGCTTTCTGTTCTACATCAAAGGGTACATTGGTCTCTGTTATTTTATGCAACTAATATTTACTGACACACAAATACTGACCTGAATATTTATATACACAAAGGATACCTCAGTAATTGATGCTGCTTCTGTTTTCAGCGAGCTCACCTGAGACCCAGCTCAGATAACTGATTATTCTGATGCAGTTTAAATAATGAAATTTAATATACTAAATTCAACTTACTAAATGAAACTAATGCTAGGTCTTAGGACTACAAAGATCTGTATTGTATCTCATCTCTTTCAGAGATGCCTCTAAACTCCATTTCAATATAACAGATGGGCACTATTACCTGTGTGAGTGTTGTTTCTGGTTTGTTGGTTTGTTTTTGTTGGTTTTTTAAAAGATTTTATTTATTTATTTGACAGAGAGAGATCACAAGTAAGCAGAGAAGCAGGCAGAGAGAGAGGAGGAAGCAGGCTCCCTGCCGAGCAGAGAGCCTGATGTGGGCCTCGATCCCAGGGCCCTGATATCATGACCTGAGCCGAAGGCAGAGGCTTTAACCCACTGAGCCACCCAGGCACCCTGTTGGTCTGTTTTTGAGTGACTACTCACAGTATATACAGAGGCTGGTAAATTTTTTTTTTCTTCTTCTGTAAAAAGTCAGTATAAATCTTAGGCTTTGTAGGTAGATCTGGTGTCTGTATTATTATTTTTTGTTTATTTTTTGTTGTCATTTCATTTATTGATTTACGTTTTAACAACTGACCTTTAAAAGGGGAAAAAACAATTCTCAGGTTACCAGTCAGACAAACAGGTCACTTGGACCCCCAGGCCAGAGTTCGCCAAGCTAGGCCATTATGCATTTTTTTAAAAAAATCAACACCGGCATTACTTCAAATACATTGTTTCTACTACCGCTCATTTTCGAAAATAGAGACGTGACAGCAAAAATCAACAACAAGGGGAAAGGCATTTAAAATCAAGGAACAACTGTCAGCACTTATTTCTCCCTGGTCCAAACCCTTCACTCTGCAAGGAACACGGCGTGTGCCAGGAGGGGCACGCTATCACTCTACCCCACGTGTCTGTTAACCATTTCGTAAAATGGACCTGAGCTTTCCTTTGGGACGACCTCCCCAGTCACAGCTGGGTGGGTCATTTGATTCACAACTTGTCATAATTAAGATTTGTTCTTTACAGTCAGGCATAAGTGTATAGCTGATGAAGAGTGCAAGGATGAGCCCACTTACAAATAAAGCCTTGGGAATCATGCCCTTTTCTGCTTTGCTCAAGACATCAAGCCGAGAAGTGTGGGAAAGAAGTAGAGGCCAGAGAAGCTTGATTTAAATGCCAAATGCTACAGATCTGCACCTCCCCATAATCTCTGCAATTTTTCCTTACTGTGGGCTTTCGCTGTAAGCACAAAAGTTCAGCTCTGCATATTCCTGTGCCCAGTATGGATAAGGACTCTCCTGGAGAAGAAATGAAACAGCTTCATTTCTTCCAGGCTGCTTTCAAGTGGCTGTCACTCACCTCCCCTTCCACTGTAGATCTGACTCCTTCAACCGTGTCTCAGTCTAAAGGTCTACCATTGTCATTTAGTAAAAATCTCGAACTCTTCCTAATAGGGCACCTTCCTTTTTACTTTAAAACCAATTTTGTTTCTAGGGACTTCGAGTGTGTATGATTTTCTCACTCGTATTCATCTTTCTTCCTCGAATTTCCCCTGTGATGCTGGGATAGAGAAGCTACAGAGGGAGAAACACACTCCTTAAAGGGACTGAGTGTTGAGGTTGCATGAGGATCAGGGAGGGAGGAACTGGCACCAGCAGACTCCACTGTTATGGATCTGGATTCCAAGTAGCCATTGTAGGGACTGGTGGTGGGGGCACATTCGTACCTATGCTCTGCTGGTGGACCTTTGTTGTACGTCTTGGTGTGTGTGCGTGTCTCTCTTTTCCACATGCTGCAGGTAGTTACTTTCATATTTATCTATACTTATGAGCCCCCACTTTGAGCTCTATAACCCTGGGCAGGATCATCTTACCGACAATGGGGCCAGCAGTCCACACTTCTCTTGCCAACTGTCCATGCTACCCTGACACCTCTTTCCAATGTCCATCCCCCAGGGCAGCTGCACAGACTCCAGCAATCATTTGGTTAAAGAATTGGATACCAGGGCGCCTGGGTGGCTCAGTTGGTTAAGCGACTGCCTTCAGCTCAGGTCATGATCCCAGAGACCCGGGATCGAGTCCCACATCGGGCTCCCTGCTCGGCGGGAAGCCTGCTTCTCCCTCTCTCACTCCCCCTGCTTGTGTTCCCTCTCTCACTGTGTTTCTCTCTGTCAAATAAATAAAATCTTAAAAAAAAAAAAAAAGAACTGGATGCCAATCTACTCTTCCTCTTCTAGGATTTTCTTCTCTCAGTCTTGGACTAAGAGAAACACTGGACTAGCAATCACTACAAGACCAAAAAATTCACCCTCACTATTTCTATGGTAAAGGTCTCCAAAACCATACACAGTCTCTTCTACCTGGATTCTTGGAAAGTATTCCACTAAGGACCAGGAATTCTTTGAGGTAGGCTCTGAGAATTTAACTTTGTTTATTTAATGTACTTTATCCAGGTTATAATCCATATTTTATCTGTACCCTCCAAGTGAGAGCATAAAATAACCAACATTTCCTTTAATTGCTTCTTTCTGAGACTACTGAAATAAATCGGATCTTCCCTTCAACCTGTCATATATGTTACCCTCATAAACATCATAAAATTAACCTTTGGAAAACACAAAACTAATGCAATATAAAAAACAAAACAAAACACCAAATCACAGGGGAAAAAGAAAATTTAATAGTGTTTCTATAGCCTAAAACTAAAATAATACCCTAGAGTTCTGATTTAGAAGTCAAAGGGGAGAAAATTAAAAAAAAAAAAAAAAAAAAAAAAAAAAAAAAAAAAAAAAAAAAAAAAAACAAGCCCAAAAAACTACTCTGGCTCCCAAACCTTGCTGTTGCTCAGTTTCCGTTTTTCTCATTTGCCAGAGAATAAAGATAATGCCCACCTACATAGTAGGTCAGCGTGGTGACCCACTGCAATGGTACAACACACAGAAACTGAGGACACAGAACTGTGTTTCAGCAGTTGCAGCTAGCAGACCTCCAACAATGCAGTACAACTTGTAAGTGAAAAATTAAAAATAAAAGCTAATAAATAACTATGAAATATTAAGGGAGAGACAATAATTTGAATTAAGAGAACTTGTTAACACTCTGATTTATCAAATTCTATTGAAGCAACCGATGTTTTAATTGATGTCTTTGTTATTAGAACCATCGGATGTGGGCACCTGGGTGGCTCAGTGGGTTAAAGCCTCTGCCTTCAGCTCAGGTCATGATATCAGGGTCCTGGGATCGAGGCCCACATCAGGCTCTCTGCTCGGCAGGGAGCCTGCTTCCTCCTCTCTTTCTGCCTGCCTCTCTGCCTACTTGTGATCTCTCTCTGTGTCAAATAAATAAATAGAATCTTAAAAGAAAAAAAAACACATCAGATGTGATGCAAGATTTGGTGTTCTGACAACTAACTTTTAACCTTCTGTCTTTCAGAATGAACTATGTGGGGGTGCCAGGGTGGCTCAGTCAGTCGAGACACCGATTCTTGGTTTTGGCTCAGGTAATGATCTCAGGGTCGTGGGATGGAGTCCTGTGCTGGGCTCCATGCTCAACAAAGAGTCTGCTTGAGGATTTTCTCCCTCTGCCTCTCAACCCACTCCCACCCATGCATAAGTGTGTGTGTGCTCTCTAAGGTAAATAAATCTTAAAAAAGAAAAAAAATGGACTAATGTAATATAATGTTATAGGTGAAATAATCAGTTATTTCTAGAAAGACTGTTTATCAGTAAGTTCTTTATAAAGGGAATACACAGTTTCTCTTGGTCTAGAACGTGAAATAGGAAGCATTCTGCAGTGGGGGGCAGGGAGGCTGATTAATAGGTGGAGACAGTTGAATGTTGAGCCACGGGTAGAAGCCATACTAGGAAGTGGCCTCAGTGAGGGAGCAGCGTCTCTCCCCCGACAGCTGGAGCAGGGTAAGTGGCAGAAAATGGAGGGTTCGAAGGGATATGTCAAGTCCACTGGGGCGGTCGAGGCATGGGAGTGGCACGAGCAATCATAGACATTTAACCATATTGCTTAACCAGACTAGGTTTTGGTCCATTATTTACGACTTCTGAGCACAATGAGCTTGGGAAAAGAATCATCTATTTTTTTTGTGACTCAGTTTTTCCATTTGTAAAATTACAATGATGATAAGCTCCAATTGCTTTGGGTTTTTCCAAGAATCAAATGGGGAAACGTGTGCTGAAGTTTTTTATTTTTTTTTAATTTATATAAATGTTAATAGATGCATGCATATTTATATATTTTAATGTTCAAAGTCATTTTTTTTAAAGATTTTATTTATTTATTTGACAGAGAGAGATCACAAGTAGGCAGAGAGGCAGGCAGAGAGAGAGGAGGAAACAGGCTCCCTGCTGAGCAGACAGTCCGATGGGGGCCTCGATCCCAGGACCCTGAGATCATGACCTGAGCCGAAGGCAGAGGCTTTAACCCACTGAGCCACCCAGGCGCCCAAAGTCAATATTTTGAAAATACTGACAGTCCCTTTCTAGGGAAAGTAAGACATCCCTGTCCCACTGACCTCAGCTTTGGCCATATCGACCTGTGGAGCACTGGCCTACATGAAGATAAGACATTCTCAACCTATTAACTCAGCAGCAGCCCTATGAGTGAATTTGGCCAATGGAAGATAATATGAGAGTTACTCCATGTCTCACTGTAGGTAACAATGAGGAACTGCGTTTTGTTTTGTTCTACTGTGTTTCCCAGAGCAAACCCTGCCTTCAGGAGACCGCTCATTCTAGACAGAGGCCACTCCATCAGCTGGGTTGAAGACTGAGTACAGCACAGTCTCCGCTGACTCTGCTAGCCTAACTGACCCCAACTTGACAGTTTGAGGCAGAGTGTGCCTAATAAATACCCAGAAAAATAAATGGTGTGGTTTCAAGAGACTGCAAGGTTTCAAGAGACACATCCTGTCATTAGAATGACAATCATGGTGGGCAGTAAAAACTCATTTAGCAAACGATTGCCTGCAGTCCCTGAAAGGCAAGCGATGAACCTAAGAACCTACAACTCTGGACATCAGAGGAGCCAGACAGTTAGTGTGTCTCCCACATGAGGGTTATGTATCCCTGAGGTGAAGAGCTCAGGAGCAGCCTGTCCCTGAGTTTGGTGGATGATCCATGGGCAGTAGGGTCAGGCATCACTTCTGCGAGAGCAGTAAAATCCATACTGTGGTTTTATTGTGCCTGTCTTTTCATTCTGTTAGAAGAACAACAGTGCTCTGCATGGAAGCTGCCCCTTCATTCTGATGTGGGTGAAATGATACAGGATGGAGTGGGAACTGATCCATGGTGGATACACAGTAAGAGTGAGATATAACCATTCTCCCTGAAAAATTGCTGAAATTTTGAGTCTGAGTGTGTGCAGAATATATCCCAGCGATCTGTAAAGGCAGGTGCCTTATTAGGTGCCACATATGTGTTACCAATTACTTTTTTTTTTAAAGATTTCATTTATTTATTTGACAGAGAGAAACATACCTAGAGAGGGAACACAAGCAGGGGGAGTGAGAGAGGGAGAAGCAGGCTTCCCATCGAGCAGGGAGCCTGATGTGGGGCTCAATCCCCGGTCTCCGGGATCATGACCTGAGCCAAAGGCAGTTGCTTAACCAACTGAGCCACCCAGGAACCCCACCAATTACTATTTTTATATCAGCACCAGGGTAATGATGATGGTACAAGTGGATTTCAAAATCTCAGAGAAACAATGATGGGAGGAGGTTGATGAAGTTAACGCATTCTAGTTAGTTAAGTCCTTGAAGAAATTGGCTCCACATCCAGTGGTGTGCTAGGAAGGACTAACAACTAGCTGTGAATAGAGTGAAAGGTATTAATTTGTTGTATCTACTAATTTCTGTAGCATAAATGATTTCAGACTAAAGATGGACATGATAGGACAGTGGGGACAGCTGTGCACAGGGGCTCCCATGATCCCAGTGCACAGCTGGGGTACACACCTCTAATAGGTTTCATTGGCAAGGTGGGAGTGACGTACAATCATGCTTTGGAGAAAGATATGGCCAACTCTGGAAGACAAAGATGCCATCTAATGTTAACCCTGCCCAACACAGGAAATTTGGGAAAGCAGAGCACTGGCTCACATTCTCCTTCGCTGAATGCCATGGATACAAGAGCCTGTCAAAACAGCCTTAATAAGCCAAGGAAAATCACTGCCTCCCCAGCAGTTCTGAGACAGAATGAAAGGAAAATACTTAGAAGGGGAAGAAGAGAGATAGGATTGTTTTCTGAGGAAAAACCACTTTGATCTCAGTCAAAACAGATCATGCTGAAACTAGGCTACTGTTACCTTTGAAAATATATTTCTCCACAGTCCTGTCTTTTTAAATTGAGCAGTGAGTCAGCAGTGGGCAGTGTGGCACGTGAAAGAGATGAGGACGGAGCCAGAGGTACCACTGATGCGTTCTGTTATTAGAAGTCTCTGGGAGAGTAATTTGGTAGAAGCTTTTCAGCTTTTAGGTCATTAGTTTAAATTCCATCTCAGTTGATCAGAAGCAAAAGGGAATGGCTGGTGGCTTATGAAAAAAGCCTTGATGATGACACCCTCACTCTTTTCCATAGAGACTGCCGCAGAAAGTGGCACCCTGTCTTTTGCTCCTACCAGAAGCACAAAGGGTGAATAGAAATGTCATTCCACCTATTTGCTCAGCTTTTGCAGTAGAGAAATTTCAGATAGGAAAAAGACCAACTCCTTTTCATCTTTAACTCACAGGTAGAGTTGTTCTTATAATATGGTTCCTGGACATTTCTGATTTATTCTCATTTATTGAAATGAGACCTAGGGCCATCTTATAGTAAGATTATGTTACCTCATAGAAAGTTAAATTATACAAAGTCACATTCCAAAGGAATATTTAACTGAAAAATATGTACAATTTCTTAGACTGAATCTCACAAATTTTGGATTTATTTTTCTTCTTGTTTACACAAATCCATATATATATGCACACATATATACATATATATATGAATTTATATGTATATATATATATAAGACTTTCATTATTCCATTAAATGTACTTGTCTTCATATTTGGTTTTCAGAGACTATGGGGTTCTTTTATTTTGTCCATTAAAATACTCCAAATTTCCTTGTTACTAATATGACTACTTTTTTTTTTAAGATTTTATTTATTTATTTGACAGAGAGAAAGATCACAAGTAAGCAGAGAGGCAGGCAGAGAGAGAGGAGGAAGGAGGCTCCCTGCTGAGCAGACAGCAGGATGTGGGCCTCAATCCCAGGACCCTGATATCATGACCTGAGCTGAAGGCAGAGGCTTTAACCCACTGGGCCACCCAGGTGCCCTAATATGACTACTTTCAAATAATTTTGTTTCCCACATATTTCAATAGTAAATGAACCACAGAAGCAAAGTCTCTGTAGTTACCTGGGGAAAAGTAACCAAATAGATACTACAGCGGAGGAAGTATCTGGTAATGCAGACAAAGTTTCAGCAGCCTTGGGTACAAAGAGGGATCTAAAAGATTGAACCTTGTTTTGGAAATGATGAAAATGCAACCAACTGATCTAGGTCCCAGTTACTTTCCACAGGGTTCACTTTCCATGTCATGAGGCTGATGTATCCCATTATTGTCACATATTTTCCAGTTCAAAGATTTGCTGCAGGGGTGCCTGAGTGGCTCAGTTGGTTAAGCAACTGCCTTCAGCTCAGGTCATGATCCTGGAGACCCGGGATCGAGCCCCACATTGGGCTCCCTGCTCGGTGGGAAGCCTGCTTCTCCCTCTCTCACTCCCCCTGCTTGTGTTCCCTATCTCAATGCTGTGTTTCTCTCTGTCAAATAAATAAAAAATCTTTAAACACACACACACACACACACACACACACACACACACACACACACAAACCCCACAAAGGTTTGCTGCAAACCCCAGTTTTACCCCCTCAGGCTTTGGATGAGAGGGTGTCTGCATTCAAACAGGAGGTGGGCAAGATGTAACTATGCCTTGTGTCACCTCCTTTGGAGGTAAAGATCGATGCTGGGAATCTGGCCCACCCTTGAAGGCCAGCTTTCCACACTCTCCCTGTCCTCACAACATCCACGGTGATGCTTTGTACATCAGTGGGCAGTTATCAACCCCACATGAAGCCCGGTTTATAGATTCAGTGAAAGATACAACCAAATGGGCATTAGTCAGGAATATATAAACAGTGAAAACCAAGCGATCATCCTCCAAGTAACCCATATGCCCATGAATTTCAACCAGCAAATGCAAATATCAGCTCAACCTTCTCCCTTCACCTAAATGAATAAATGAGGCACAGCAATTATGAGATTTGCCCATGGCCACAGAAAGAAGTTGTCTGTCTCAGAATTAGAATGCCTACCATTCATCTGTAAACCCAAAGCTATTTTCTCTATACTATACTGCAGTGAATTAAATCCTGCTGGGCAAAGGAATTCAAGACAGAAAATAATAGTCAGCTGCAGACTCTTTGGGTGCATAGTACAAAATATTCCAGTGCATGTTTCCAATACTTTCATTCGGTCTTGAAATGATTGCAGCTAATTCCTGCCACCTAACGTTAGTCCTTTGGTTGTGGCAACAATAGAAAAGATTAGCCAAGGAAACCCTATATCCATATTACCCCCATTTTCCTTTCCAGATGGAATTTTCCTGTACTAGAGTGCAAGCAGACATGTGAGTCCCCCTCCTCATGCACAAATACAGACCCATGAGCTTTTAAGGTTGCCTCCATAGAGCTCTACGTATATACCAAGGAGCGTACATGTAGATCTATGTATATACCATATACCAAGGAGCATACCTGTAGATTTAATAAAACAGCACCAATCCTCATGGCTTCACTGATTTCAAGGCTGTACATCAACTGTGGGAAACGGGGAGGGCTTTGATTATTTGGAGGAAGCACTTCAATGTACACTGTGCAGATGGAGTGTCTGCAGAGAAAGAGGACAGAACAAGATGGGTAAAAATCTATATCACCTTTAAAGACAGAATGCAGTACACGTTCTGCTGTGGGGCTTATGGGAGAGGGCATTTTGAATTTTTACAGGAAACAATAAAATAACTCAGAATGAAAGGATGGCAAAACAAAAGTTACCACCAAAACAGCATGTTTCTATGAAATTATCTCAGTAAAAAGTAAAAAAAAAAAAAAAAAAAAAAAAAAAAAAAAAAAAAAAAAAAAAAAAAAAAAAAAAAAGAAATGCCTCAGGGTACCGATTTTTCCTGCTTAGATTAATAGTGCGAATTAAAACAGAATAGCAGTACAAATAAAGAAAACAAATTAATAGAAACCTTGACTCCTGACTTTACTTTTTAATGTCTTTCTAACAGCAAAAAGCATTCTTCAAATATCTGATCATATGAGCTGTCCTTGGGGCTCTCTTCCTATTAAACCAAGAGAGGGAGTATTGATTAAAATAATGCACAAAACAAAATATGGGCTGCATTTTATCAGTTTTCTTGCTGACATCAATGGCTTCATGTAAATGCATGTTAAGAGTCAGGCTCATAAAGTAACCATTGTGTATATTAGTTGCAAACAAAACTAAAGGTGTGTTTAAGTGTTCTTTAAAGAATATGGTATGAAAAGCTAGAATTAGATTTAATTAAAGCCTTATATTGATAGGGAATTTTTCTGAAGGTCAAGAGGACAATCTGTTACTATAAAGACAAAAATATTAGCACTGACATAATGAACTTTTGGATATTTCTAACCACTTCTTTGCTCAACAAAAGCTACAAAAGCAAGACATTTAAGGTTTATGCAAAGTAGCACTGGCTAAAATTATAATAATGAGAAAGTCATCTTCCCTTTGGAAGAAGATGTTACCCCTAATGTCTAACTACAGTTAGCCTTCTGTCTTGAAGAACACACAACCCCCGCCTAAGTCTGCTTTAAATTTGTTTCAATAAAATCACCACTTTTCACTAAAAGCACATTTGTTGTCATTTTTATTTGGAGGCTAGAATTTTCTTAAAGTAGCCCAAAGTTCTTTTGGGGCACCTGGGTGGCTCAGTCAATTAAGCATCCAACTCTTGATTTCATCTCAGTTCATGATCTTGGGGTCATGAGATCAAGCCCTGTGTCAGGCTCCATGCTGAGTTTGGACCCAGTTTAAGACTCTCTCTCTCCCTCTGCCCCTCCTTACCAGCTTGCCCACTCACTGCTGCTCTCTTAAAAAAGAAAAAAAAAAAGAAAGAAAAGAAAAAGCCTAAAGTTCTTTTTATTGAGGCGCTTGGGTGGCTCAGTTGGTTAAGCAACTGTCTTCGGCTCAGGTCACGATCCCAGAGACCCGGGATCGAGCCCCACATCGGGCTCCCTGCTTGGCAGGAAGCCTGTTTCTCCCTCTCTCACTCCCCCTGCTTGTGTTCCCTCTCTTGCTGTGTTTCTCTCTGTCAAATAAATAAATAAAATCTTAAAAAAAACAAAAAAACAAAAAAACTCCTCAGTTCATTCATCAAGTCAATGTGAAGGCTTAATTTTCCTCCAGAAAACAGCAAATGACATTATCCTACAGGGAACATGACATTATCCCAGCAGGGAGAAAGGATGTACTCAGATTTTATTCTCTGTAGGTCCCACTTGATATTTGACCAAACATTATAAGGTGATCCTTTAGTGTCCAAACCATTGTCTATAAGGAAAACAATGAAGTCTGGTCAACTAAATGCCTAATGTCACTGAAAAGACCTCTGTATTCCAAATCTGAAGATAACATTTTTGTTTCCTGGAGTCGAATATGATTTTACTCCAGTGAAATCCTCTTATTGCACTCATTATTATAGGCAGCATCTTAATCGAGACAAATCAGTGATACAACTTGCAAACTGGAAGTGAGTAAAAGTGGATTATAAAACATCACTCATTAAATTATAAAATAGTTAAAAAGCCATGGGTCATAATATACAAGTATATTAGATTTTACTGGATCTACATAGCCCAGGGCTATCCTCAATGAAAATAAAAACATGAAATGAACTGATGACAACTAAGGAACTTTAATAAAAATTTAAATGGTAAAAATAAAACATGCCTTAATTCTTAAAATTAGCATTAGTACTGAGATTAAGCAATCGTAGTATTTTTTTTTCTCCACTAATAATCACAACAAAAGGTCACAGCTATGGAAGAGAGTAGAAGTTGAAGTCCTAGTTCAGGTGAAGGTTCTGCAACTTGTTTACAAGGTGGGTGGGTATGTGGGCAAGGGGTCATTTAGCCAAGTCAATGATCGTCTTTGAGCCTCAGATTTCTGGTCTGCAAAAATAGAGTAATGCCAAAGTCACAGTGTGGTTCAGATTAAAAGTTATGTATAGGGAGTAGCTTGCATGATGTCTACTGCGTGGTAATTAAATAGTATCAATCATCTTTAATTCCCATTTAGAATAACCCAGTATGAATAAGACTATTCTTTAAATTAATTTGAACCCTGGCTCTTACTTTAGGTCAGGATATCGAAGTATTCCACATTTCTTCTCAAGGAACAGCCCTTAACTATTTTCTGATGTTCAGACATATACATTTATTTGCCTTTTGGGTATAAGACCAGTGACGACATCTGACTTATTGTGTCCAAAATTCAGTTCATCTCCTTCATCTAAGCCATGCATGCCTACTTGAGATCACCGCCCTGTCACCTTAGACTAAAAAGCGGGAGTTACATTTTTCTGACGAGTCCCTCTCTCCACTTTCCCAAATGTCCAGTTCAAGCCATTAGCCCCTGGATTTTTCCTGTCATGTAGTCCTATGTCATGTCCTTGCCTCCAGTGCTGTCCCTCCCAAACTCATCTCCCACAGAGACACCAGGATTTCCCAGAAACTAAACTCAGAAATTCTCAACTCAGTTCTAATTTAAAGTCCTTCACGAATACCCTCCACAGACTGGATAAGTCCAAGCTTCTTAAGAAAACAAAATAAATTCTCCATCAAACAATCTTTAACTCTCCTACCCCTTCTCAAATCAGTTTATGCATTGGTAACACTGACTAGATCGGTAATTACCCATAATGACCAAGCTCCTTCAGACCTCTCAGGCTGTAAATAATGTGACTTACTTTTCTCACCTGGTCCAACTTCACTCATTCTCTAAAACTCAGCTGCTTGGGAGGCCTTCTAAGTACTCCCTCATTATAACAAGTGCTCTCTTCGATGCCCCAGAGAGCAGAGAAATTGGCTCAATCACACACTTACCATGCTGAACTGAATTTAATTATTTATAGTCCTACTTTCCACTCTTTACTGTAATTTTTTTGGTCTGCACATAACGGCACCCTGTCTGTCTTTGTATTTCCATGACACAGTGAGTGGTGCTTGTATAATAAATGACTGGTTGGACAGAATAGAAAATCTTACTATCACAGGCACCTTTCCTTTTCTCTTTTTTTCTTTTTTCTCTTTTCTTTTTTTTTTTAACTTATTAATGACAAAATTAGAATTGGTGTATACTGTGAAAGAAGGTGGAACAGTTTCAAATCTGCCTTTTTGTTTTGGGGGTTCTTTAAAGTTGTTTGAGTTTTATATTCCACTGTCGCATTTTCTAATTCATCTGTTTAAAAAATAGAAAAAAATTGATGTTTGTTAAGAACTTAGGAAAACAATAAAAATGGATGACTTTTTGGCACCTAGAGTATTCCAGGAATGGTTTGGGCTTCTGTAGACACAAGAGGCAATGAAACCACAGTAATTCTCACCGTTGTGAACTAAAATACCAGTGAGGAGGAGGCAAGGCTGACCATCAACTTCATCCCCTAAATGAAAGTACATAATAGCCTATCCCAGGGCACAACGTGCGGTGGATAAAAGGGGACACAAAAGAATGGAAAGGCTGTTGCAGCTATAAATTCTTCATCTGAAAAGACTTGGCAAAGAGAGTAATGGTTGGGTAAGGGCCAGAAGGACTGGACTCCAGAGACAAATGGAAAGAGGAGGGGTGCTGGGTGGCTCAGTCATTAAGCATCTGCCTTCAGCTCAGGTCATGATCCAGGAGTCCTGGAATCGAACCCGCATTGGGCTCCCTGCTGGGCAGGAAGCCTGCTTCTTCCTCTGTCACTCCCCTGCTTGTGTTCCCTCTCTAGCTGTGTTTCTATCAAATAAATAACATCTTAAAAAAAAAAAAAAACAAAATAAATAAAGAGCCACCAAGACTAATTAGAGAAAAATAGTATTGAGGTAAGTTAATAGCACCACATTTTGAAGCACAGTTTAAAACATTAACAATTAAAACTGTGGCAATAGCTCATGAAAAGTTGGGTGAACTAATGGGATAGAAGAGAATGTTTCAAATCAAATTCGAATAAATGAGAAAACATATGATATTATTAATGTAAGGTCTAAAATCAGTGAGAAAAAGATGAACTATCTAGCATATTATGTGGGAAAACTGGCAGAGGAGCCTAAAAAAAAAATTTATTGCTGATTGATACCTCCTCCCACACCCTAAAATAAATCCCATATGCAACAAAGATTTAAACATACAGCATGAATCTATAAAACCATTAATAGCAAATATAAAATAATTATATTTGGACTTGACACATCAGTAGAAAGATGGGCAGAGACTATGAACATAGACTTTACAGGAAAAGTAACAGAATTGGCTCGTAAGCATAGGAAACAAACTTACTCATAAGGAAATGGATAAAACATAAATGTTATTTTTTATCTATCAGATTGGCAAAAATCCACATGTCTGATATGACACGCAGCTGAGAGCCTAGAAATTACGCTCTCTCAGACTTGGCAGGTTGAATTGTAAATTGTTATGACCACCACAGAACACAATTTGGCAGTTATTGTTGAATCTTACAATTGCATATGCCCTTTGGTAAACAAGGATATACTGTATGGATATATTTGCATGTATTCAAAATGACGCTTGTTCAGTGTTATTTATTCCTTCCTTGTCAGTAACAGAGTCACTGGAATATGAAAGCCCATCAACAGTGGGGTTCTTACACAGTATTTCACATGTATGAGAGACTATTATGTAACTAGGAAAAGAGTTTCAAAAAATAATTCAATATTCATATTGAAAGAACCCCAGGATGTGTTGTAAGGGGACAACAGGTGCAGGAATGCATTCATGCTTTCTTTAAATGCATACTGAAAATTGGGAAACAAGCAGGAAATTAATAAAGGTATCTCCGATGGGACATTAAATAAATGCAGTTTTAATAGTGGGAAGTCTTGTTTTTTACTCTCACACCAGCTATGTAACCATATATTTGGATATGTATATATGGGATACATATAGATATATTTAATAGAGAAATGAGCAACTCTATAATAAATCTATGGATAGAATTATATAGAGAACATACATATTTGTATATATGTGTGTGCGCACATATACTTCGTAGGTATATAAAGAGAGGAGATGTGTGTGTGTGTGTGTGTGTACTTATGTATATGTTTGGATTACCTGGACATTGGGAGGTGGCTTCAAACCAGAGACATTCCAGGTCGCTGCTATGCCTGTGGCCTCTGTCAACAACCTTGCTTTTCAGCAATCAACTGGCTACCTGCTTCTGCTATTGCCCAGTTCCCCCCACAACAGAGATCTGGATCCCTCAAATCTGTGAAATCATAGTTACTTATTTTGGGGTTTAATCTTCATTGTCCTTTCCCTACAACTTAACCAAGTAAAAACGTGCAGTCCCTGAGAATCCGGGCCCTCAAATTTTCTGGTCTAATTTAGATGTCTAGAGGATAACACTGCACTGGCTGTGCTTCCTCCGTGTCAGGGCACGGTTAACTGGGAGCGTGGAGAAGCCACAGTGACTGCCTGCCGCCTTACCTTCTCTCCGCGGGAGGCGCATTATCCGCGGCCTGGACCGTGAGGGCATAGGTGCGCCCCACCGTCAGTGCCACCCCCGGGGCGATGGTGATGAGCCCTGTGGTGTGGTTGATGATGAAGTCTCCCTGAGCCCCCATCAGGATTTCATACGTGATCTCCCCATTGGACCCTTCGTCTGCGTCCACGGCTGTGAGCTGGAACAGAAAACCACATGCTCAGTCCTCCTGGGGCACAGCTTTCTATCCCCGTGTCCCTGCTTTCAAAGACAAACTGTAAGTGAAGAAAGAGCTCCTGTACATTCGCGCTAGTCTTGAAATGTGGCTACAAGTGCTCTGATTTGGAAGCAATCATAGCAGGAAAGATTTTTTTTTTCTTTTCTTATGAAAGTGACAAAAGTCTTGGATCTTGAAAACTGTCTTTATTTTAATTTACTAAAGGAAAGAAGACGTAAGCTCTAACAGCACATCTAATAACACTATGGGAAAGTTAATTTCCCCTCTTTGCCTTACCCTTCTGTTCTGGACACATGAACAACATACTACTGTCTACCGAGACTGGGGAAAACCTAGTGGTTGAAGTCTGTCTTTATTACTGCCATCCTTCCTTCTGCTCTTGCCTTTTATATCCATAATGTTTTCCTTATGTCTCTGAGAGAATCTCTTGTCCTTGCCTCCTTTTTATTTCTACTTCGCTTTAGGAAAGATCTTTATGAGGCGCCTGGGTGGCTCAGGTGGTTAAGCAACTGCCTTCGGCTCAGGTCATGATCCCGGAGACCTGGGATCGAGCCCCACATCCGGCTTCCTGCTCGGCGGGAAGCCTGCTTCTCCCTCTCTCACTCCCCCTGCTTGTGTTCCCTCTCTGGCTGTGTTTCTCTCTGTCAAATAAATAAAATCTTAAAAAAAAAAAAAAAGGAAAGATCTTTATGATCTTGCTCATACTGCCTTATAAAAGACAGAAAAGGCCTAGAGTATTGCCTTTCAAAAATTAAAGAAGTGCATCTCCAATTGTAAGATATCTTACTAAGAAATTAGACTGTCAGGGCACCTGGGCGGCTTACTTGGTTAAGCAACTGCCTTCGACTCAGGTCATGGTCCTGGAGTCCCAGGATCAAGCCCCATATTGGGCTCCCTGCTCAGTGGGAAGCCTCCTTCTCCCTCTCTTACTCCTCCTGCTTGTGTTCCTTCTCTAGCTCTGTTTCTCTCTGTCAAATAGATAATTAAAATCTTAAAAAAAAAAGAAATTAGACTGTCAAGCCCAAGAAATACGTGTGTGTGTGTGTGTGTGTGTGTGTGTGTGTGTTTCCAGAAAAGGGAACGAATTCAGAGGCCCTTGATAATACCACATGAGCATTTCTAAGCCTAATTTGTAGGTCTTTATAGCCGTTTTGAAGCAACTTGTATCCAATAGTTAAATCTATATTTGGGTCATTATGTGTGATAAAAGAATAACCATTGTTAATTAAATAAAGCAAAATTAAGGTAAATTAAATCATTCTAATGAGTTATTAAGGCTCCTTGACTGGCTGATAAATATACATTTATCCCTGGGGGGAAGTAGATTCTAGTGGGAAATCTGATAATATGCATTTTATACACATTCACAGAATTTTCTTTCCTTTTTTAAAGCATTTTATTTATTTATTTACTTGAGAGAGATTGAGAGAGAGAGAGAGAGAGAAAAAGAGAGAGAGAAAGCGGGAACACATAAGCAGAGGGAAAGTCACAGAGAGAGGGACAAGCAGAATCCCCGCTAAGCAGGGAGCCTGATGTAGGACTCAAACCCAGGACCTTGGGATCATGACCAGAGCCGAAGGCAGACGCTTAACCGACTGAGCCACCGAGGAGTCCCCAGACGTTACAGAATTTTCTGTTTTCCTCATTCCAAAAGTGATGGTTGAGGACAAGAAAGGTAGCCTCATGAAAGTTTACACATAAGGGGAAAGCAATTAAAAGTTTCCCGCTGAATAAATAAAACATATCAACTTAACAAGTGAACCTACAGAAAAAAAAATTTCTTATTTACTAACATAATTATTTATAACCCCCAATTTTCACTTCTATAATAGTTCTTTTTTTTTTAAGATTTTATTTATTTGACAGAGAGAGATCACAAGTAGGCAGAGAGGCAAGCAGAGAGAGAGAGGAGCAAGAGGGTCCCTGCTGAGCAGAGAGCCCCATGGGGGCCTTGATCCCAAGACCTTGAGATCATGACC
The DNA here is from genome assembly GCA_004023965.1 of Spilogale gracilis. Classification (NCBI taxonomy): domain Eukaryota; kingdom Metazoa; phylum Chordata; class Mammalia; order Carnivora; family Mephitidae; genus Spilogale; species Spilogale gracilis. Next base: position 127,724 of record PITA01002856.1, on the reverse strand, counting down.
TGAGCTGAAGGCAGAGGCTTTAACCTACTGAGCCACCCAAGCACCCAAAATAATAGTTCTTTATCATTCACAGATTCCTTTGGGTGACCCCTGGACACTCTAGGACACCTTCTTAGATCAAATGCAAGTATGCACATTTACCTTGAAATTTGAATTCAATCTCAAGGGTGCCCTGTTAATGGCCCATTCAGATGTTCATGTTCACCATCTTGAGAAAATGTAAACAAAGTGCCTTACACACACCATCATCCTTAAGGGGATACCCTGTGCATGCTCTGTTTCTATGTTTAGCATCAACTGCATTCAGAATGATGTGCATAAAAATAGTAGCTACAAAAATATTTGAGAGCAAAGAAGGAAATGTTAGAGACTGGCATTCAGTCAGCTGAGATTATGTATTTGGGGGTGGACAGATGTGGTTGCCAGAAGGAAATGCATTTCATAAAATGATTCTGGGGCTTATAGGAGGATGACAGACATGGTCCTAAAGGCAAAGGAGAAGGAAAGTATTTGCAGAAACAGAACAGATGAATGATACATATTTATGAACAAGTCAAGCCAGACCAACCCAATTCTCTTTTGCATGTGGGTAAAATTAGAAAATTAAGAGTGGGGGCAGCAGAGGAGGTATCAATTTTGATTATAGTAAATCACTTAGCATAATGTCTCAGGAAATCTTAATTAAAATTTAGCTCAATTGGATTCAAAATTAACATTCTTCCTGGGACTTAAATTGGCTAAAGAAATTTAATGATAAATGGCAATGCATCAAGTTAAGAACTGTTGAGGATCATGCTTTGGGGATGTAGGTATTATGGCTGGCCTTATTTAACATTTTCATGAATGATATTGGAAGGGAGGATAAGCCAGATAATAATTAAATTGAGGAAGGCACCCATCTGGGAGGTGCTATAAATACCAGAGAGTACTGCAAAGCACAGGTGAGAAAAACAGTCCCCAGTCTGTTCAGGCAGCCAACCACTGATGAGCTAATATATTCAGGGAACACCACTAGCTCCACAGAAACCAACGGCAGAGAGAGTTTAACAAATAAGCCAGAAATCCATTCCTCGCTTAAGTGATTTAAATAGCTTTATACTATTTTTCAGTCTTTTAGCACTGAATCTGGACCCAGCAAGCTAGAAATCAACATAGCAGAGTCTCCACACATACAAACAAAACTATGGTGAAGAACTTATTGGTGGTCCGAGATCGGAAAAGGGAATGGAGACACTGGCTGGATATCCAGAAAAAATGGTAATGTCCCTTGTGAGAGACCTGGAAACTAAACTCTGATGGAAACTAAATCCAATGACTGGGACCAGTGGTATCTGAGATAAAGGCACATGAAACTGTTCCCAAAGCAGAGGGGATGTCCGCCTCCTAAATCAAAGAGGATGGAGGAGTAGCTGATGTTCATGGAAAAACCTGCATGTTGCTTACAAATTATTAGACTCTAGAATAAAACCTATGATTTGTAATTACTTTCCTGGAGTGTTAGGATACATAAATGGTAAAACACTCTAAGTCATGCATCCGTATATCTTTTCTGCAGTCTACTGCAGTCCTCTTCACGGAATTTAATCTCACCCTCTCACAATTCCTTCCTTTCGCCATTCCCATATGCATGTGTTTCAGACATCCTCAGCAACCCCTCGCCCCCACAATAAATGCGACTAAAAATGAATAAATAAATATGACATGCCTAGATCTGGCTGTGGTTTATTTCTCTCCTCAATCCCTGCTTTGTGTCCGAGAAACTGAGAAATAATGGCTTTTTGTAAAAGGACAAAAGTAAAGGACATTGGATCATAAACTGGAAAAAAAAAAAACTCAGATTGGAGTCTCAGAAATGAAGTGAGGATTCACTAAAAGTCATAGTTCATACAGAATTATCATACTTGAACTATAGTCAACTATACACATGGCATTTTTGTTTGAATGACCGCTAAGTTGGCTTTGACTAAGCACATCAAACCGTTGGCATCCTGGACTTTGCTTCTAGTAAGAGTCTCTCATTTTCCTCAGAAAGATGCTCATCCCCTTCACAGCCCGTGCTTGGGTAGGGCTGGTCTTAGCTCCAGCAATGGGAATGAGATTCGGGCCTGGACTGTTTGCTTTAAGAACTGGCAATTTATCCAAGTTGCTATAGTCAGGATGACTTCTACAGGCATAGGAAATAGTGGCTCTTAATTACCTGAGAGCTAGGCAGGTCAATGTGTATCTGACATTGGCTCATCTTTACACCTGCATTGTGTCTTTTTTTTTTCCCCAGTGTTCCAAGATTCATTGTTTATGCCCCACATCCAGTGCTCCATGCAATATGCATTGGATCTTTCCAGAAATGACAACCATGAGAAGAAGACAACGTCAGGAAATGGGGAGAATATCATCAGTGATACTGTTTTCATGTATGCCCAAGACAAATTCACCACTGACATTTCCTGATAGGAACAAAAAAAGTACTGTTTTTTTTTTTTTAAAGCTAGTTTAATTGGAAATTATATCTCTTCAATATTAGAATCCCAAATATTATAGGAAAAGAGTTATGATTAATGACTCCTTGGCTTGCTTTGTGACTATTTTTCTAGGGGGTCCTGTAGTTTGAGGCTTTGGTTTGTGGTGCCTTGTGGTCATTAATACATGAAGTCATCCCTGATTCAGTGTACGATTGATGACATGTGAAAATATGTAAATCTTACTTTAGAAAAGTCTGGAAAATTCTATATCTTTTCCACAGGACTTAGAGAAGTGGGCCAACTGAGATCATTACTCTGGCCAAAGATCATGCTATGGAAGTGGTAGAGAGAAATCTTGATTAGCTACTTAACAAGTAATAAAAAAAAATATGTATACACAGATAAATAACAAGTATATATATTTCCCTGTAATAAGGCAGTTCTTTTTTCTTTCCTTTTTTTTTTAAGATTTTATTTATTTATTTGACAGAGAGAAACAGAGCTAGAGCGGGAACACAAGCAGGTGGAGTGAAAGACGGAGAAGGGGCTTCCCATCAAGGAGGGAATGTGATGTGGGGCTCAATCCTGGGACTCTGGAATCATGACCTGAGCCAAAAATAGAAATTTAATGACTGAGCCACCCAGGTGCCCCAAAGCAGTTCTTTTTTAAAGAAAGCAATTTTCTAAATTAATATCAAGAAGTTTGAAAATTTATATATATTTCTTTTAAAAAATATTTTATTTATTTATTTGAGAGAGAGAGAGCATGAGAGGGGAGAAGTTCAGAGGGAGAAGCAGATTCCCCGCGGAGCTGGGAGCCCGATATGGAACTTGATCCTGAAACTCCAGGATCGTGACCTGAGCTGAAGGCAGTGGCTTAACCACTGAGCCACCCAGGCACCCCCAATATATATATATATATATATATATATATTTCTTAGAATGTCTTTCTCAATCTCTTCATCATTCATGCGTAAGTTTGATGATATTTAGTACAAAGTAAGATCATGAATACTCATGTTTAGATCTTTTTAAAATGAAGTTCAATTTGCAGAGTGAGGTCTGGATTGCTGACATGTGAAAATATGTAAATCTGACGTTAGAAAAGTCTGGAAAATTCTATATCTTTTCCAGAAGACTTAGAGAGGTGAGCCAAGTGAGACCACTTGGCAACAATCACAACAGAATTAATTTCTAAATTTGACTTAGGGAAAATAATAATCTGGAGAAAAACATTCATTTCTAAATAATTAGTGAGAGACTACCATGATGCCTGGGATGGTGCTAGGACCTGAGGGGTAAGTTCAAGTTGGTAAATAAAAAGTGTTTGGGCTCCTTTTCTTCTTCTTCTCTCCTCCTCCTTTTCCTTCTCCATTCTTTTTAAAATTTTTTTAAAGATTTTATTTATTTACTTGACAGAGAGAGAGATCACAAGTAGGCAGAGAGAGAAGGAAGCAGGCCCCCTGCCGGGCAGAGAGCCGGATGTGGGCCTTGATCCCAGGACCCCGAGATCATGACCTGAGCAGAAGGCAGAGGCTTTAACCCACTGAGCCACCCAGGTGCCCCCTTCTCCATTCTTTTAATTTTCTTTTCTTTTTTTTTTTTTGAATTTACCACCAGAGGAGGAATATTAATAACAAGGAGCTCTATACTGACATGATATGGCAGTCACTACTGATAATGAACAGAAGCAACAACGAGTGAGCTACAGGTTACACATGGACGTCCTCTGGTCAGCATGCCTGGGTGGCTCAGTTGGTTTAGCATCTGCCTTGGGTTCTGGTCCAGATCCCGGTGTCCTTGGATCAAGCCCCATATCAGGCTCCTTGCTCAGCAGGGAGTCTGCTTCTCCCTGTCCCTGTGACTGCTTCTCCCCTGCTTGTGTTTTCTCTTTCTGCCAAATAAATAAAATCTTCAAAAAAAAAAAAAGTCCTCTGGTCTGGGTCACATTTGAGCTGGGAGTGAACGATGGGTGGCAGATCAAAGACTACGGGTTACATGCAGTTAGTAGAGAAGGGAAGGGCATGTGCAAGGACCTTGAGGACAGGGGAACAGATAAGGCTCTTGGGGAAACCAAATGTGACAGTCTGGAGACAGTAGCACAGGAAGCTGAGCGACAAGCAAAGGTGTTGTGAAGTGCTCTGAGGGCTGTGACAATGCCTTTGAGACTCAGCATGCGAGAACTGAATGCTGAATTTACTGGTATTGGGTATTTTATGGTTAGTAGTCTCCATACTCTTTTTTTCTCCTTTTAGTTTTTGTTTGGAGAGTAGGAAACGCTGAAGGGAGTGCCATAATTTTAGCTAAGAAGGTTTCAGAAAATAGCAGCAAATTCATTTAATGGTTCTTATTTATAATAAAAATGACAATAGAACTGTGCTTGTCTCCAAAAAATGGATTGAAACATTTCACACCTGACTTAGATAGCAAAATACATTTGAAGAAAGGGAAGTTCTGGTCCACAGCGTAGACCTCAAGTAAATAATGAAGAGTGAGCCACACTGCTTCCCGTGGCACGCACAGGCAAGCAGCTAGACCACAGCATTTTTTTTTTTACAGATAATAAAATTGTTTAATAGTAACTTAAAAGATTTCAACCATTAACTGCTATAATTTATAAGTAACTTAAGTAGCTTACTCAAATATTATGTCAGTTTATGCAAAAATAATATTGTATAAGACAATGGTATGCAGTTAGGAAACATACTAGACCACAGTTGTGGTCACAATACAAAATATTTTGTTCCAGAAGCCTCATCATCTGAATATTTGTTTCAATTGACTTTCTATTACAAAGGAAGAGCATCTGTTTCTTTGACTCTAAGTTCACCTAGAGAGTAGTAAGGGTGAGCAATGGTGCTGTGTTCACGAATTCCTCAGGAAGGATCACTGAGAAGACACTCTGTGCTTTCTAGAACTTTTCTAGAATAGGGTCTGAGGCTTGCTTATTTTGATTTTTAGCTAAGGCAGAAAAGCCTGCACTGCACTTCCATTCATTTCTGTTGCTTAGTACGTCATGCCAACTCCTTTCATTTTATACATCTATTTTTAAGATTTTATTTGTGTATTTGTCAGAGAGAGAGAGAAAGAGCACAACCAGGGGAATAGCAGAGGGAAAGGGGGAAGCAGGCTCCCTGCTAAGCAGGGAACCTGATGTGGAACTTGATCCCAGGACCCTGGGATCATGACTTGAGCAGAAGGCAGACGCCTAATGAACTGAGCCACCCAGGTGTCCCTCGTTTTGTCGTTGGCATTTCATGTAGATTTTTTTTTTTTCTGTTTCTTTCTCAGTCTATTTGTGAAAATAACAGAAGTGCAGTTCTTGAAGGCTTGTGCAATAAGTTGCAGGATTATTTTTTGCTAAACAATTTTGCAATTCTCTTCAGAGAGTACTTCCTTTGATTATTTCAATTCAACAGAACAAAGATTCAGTGCCCCACAAACCTGTTGCCCTATAATTTTTATTAGACACAGAGAAGATGACTAATATGAAATTAAGGTTCTTATAAAGAGAACACATTTGCACAGTACTGCAATAAAGACATATGGAATTTTTCTTTGATAAAAATAAACTATAACCCATGACTTATAATTGATTCATGAAAATATTCACCTAAATTATTTCAGTGAAGAGAAAAAAAAGTATTTTCTTCCAGTTAATACAGTGCCTTTATTCTATTTCATTCATTGGTTTTACTCCAATTTGCCATAGGAATCCTTATTTTCAAAATTCTTACCCTTCCTTTATATTTTACATGTGGCCCCATCTCTACTCCTGACTGAAATTGCTCTTTGAAGGTGGCAAAGAGAGGCATCAAGGAAGTAGGACTCTTAGTTCTGGCAGTGTGAGGAGGATGGATAACTCTTCCCAAAAGGTAAAAATCTAAGCAAAATGTGGGGCATCTGGATGGCTCCATCGGTTGAGCACTGGACTTCTAATTATAGCTGAGGTTAATATTATGGGGGTCTTGAGATACGGCCCCATGTCAATGGCTCTGCACTCAATGTGGGGTCTGCTTGAGATTCTTTCTCTCCCTCTCCCTCTGCGCCCCTACCCTGGATCATGCTCCCTCTCTCAAATAAATAAGTTAATTTTAAAAATTCAAGTAAAGAGGCACCGAGGTAGCTCATTCATTAAATGTCTGCCTTCAGCTCAGATCATGATCCTGGAGTCCTGGGATTGAGCCCCACATCAGGATCCCTATTCAGCTGGAAGCCTGCTTCTCTCTCTCTCACTCCCCCTGCTTGCGTTGCCTCTCCAGCTGTGTTCTCTCTATCAAATAAATAAATAAAATCTTTAAAAAGAAATAAAATAAAAAATAAAAAATCCAAGTAAAATGTTAAAGAAACACCATTTATTGGGCCCACCCAGGGATGCAAAAATAAACAAACAAACAACAACAACAACAACAACAAAAGACACAAAAAACCATTTAGGGCTCTAAGAATCCACAGAAGTGGACAAATTGAGGGAAATTATTCATACAAAAGTGAAGTTGCAACATAAGGTAAGAGAAGCAGAAGTCAGCAGCCTTCTGGTGTGGATGTCACTGACCCCCAAGTACACTTGATACACATTAGAACAGTAGGGCTGGCATGACAAGCTGCAGACTTGTTTAAGAGAGTATAGACTGAATTTGGTGTGGGGTTAATAAAAGCATTAAGCACAGTGGGAACTGAATGAGGAACCACCTCAGCTCTGCAAATAAGAGTTCTAAAGTTGTGGTCTCTGTTGCTGTAAGCAAAGGAGCCAGAAATTCAGCAGAAAAAGAAACAGAGAGCCCAATCAAAGGGCTGGATAGGCTCTCCGCACAGTTCTGAAACTATTCCCACACAGAGAGATGACCTGGGGTGCATCCGTGCTGACAGGAAATCCTGTGCCCTGCCCGAAATGCCTGTGCTCACCCCAACCCATGTTCAAGTCAACGGGCAAAGGGAGCAAGAACCCTTATGGGTTTTAGTGTTTGTACAAATCACTGGCTGACATGAAGCCACACAGAAATGAATAATCAAAGCAAGAATCCTGTAGAGACATTAGGAATCACACACCTAAGAGAAATGGGTTCAGCAGAGAAAGTCCAGATATGTTATTTTTTTAAAAAGATTTTTATTTATTTATTTGGCAGAGAGAAACACAGCAAGAGAGGGAACACAAGCAGGGGGAGTGAAAGAGGGAGAAGCAGGCCTCCTGCCGAGCATGGAGCCCGATGTGGGGCTCGATCCCGGGTCTCTGGGATCATGACCTGAGCCGAAGGCAGTTGCCCAACCAACTGAGCCACCCAGGCACCCCCCAGATATGTTATTAAAAAGAAGTCCAAAGAGGTAATATCAGTATAGTATGGCGTTAAAACAGTATAGCGTTAAGCAAACAGATAATTAAAAAGTATAGCTTTAAAACAGATCATTAAAAAACACAATTTTATAATTTTTTAAATATAATTAAAAAATAAATGTAGAGACTGTCCAGGAAAAAAGTTGTTCTGCCACTTGCCGAACTGGTAAAGGGAGGTATCCTTCAGGACCTTTGTGACAGGAGTCAGAACTATCACAATAGTGGGGAGAGGGGGACTCAGCTCAGCTCCAAATGCAGTAAAGGGAGCTGAGGATTTAAAGCCAACAAGGAGAAGGATGGAAAATTATTAGGAGAAGACATCAAGGTTAGGGGGTTGTTTAAACCAACTTCAGGATTTTCCCGAAGGCAGGCCAAGGTGATCAGACAGCAGGGTAGGTGATGAGCAATTTTCAGCCAAATTGCAGAAACACAAATAATATGTTAAGAGCACAAAAATACTTGCTTCCTAAAAGGAAACTACATGTCATTCACAGCTGACTTCTTATTACAAAGAATAGAGGCCAAGAGACATAGGAATGACATATTCTGAAGTACTGGGATGAAAACAACCACCTATCGACCAGGGATAATATATCTGGTGAAAGTCCTTCAGATTGAAGGTAAAATAAAGAAAATCACTTTATATATCATATTAATAAAACAAAGGACATAATCAAATGATAGTCTCAATAAACACAGAAAAAGCAGTTGATAAAACTGGATGTCTATTTATGGGGGGAGGGAATTCAACTAACTAGAAATAGAGGGAAAATTCTTCAACTGGAAAAAAACATCTACAGAACAACCAATAGCTAGTGTTATACTTAACAACGAGGACTGAATGCCTTTCCATCAGATCAAGAACTGGAAAAGGATGCTCTTAGCACTTTACTCCACACTGTACTGGGTTTCCAAGACAGTGCAACAAAGTACATAAAAGAACAATAACAATGAAAGGCATCAGGTTGATAAGATGAAGGAAAAGTGTATTTATTTGAAGAAGATACAATTTTCTATGTAGGAAATCCTAATCTATGAGAAACTATAAAAACTACCAATGATTACAAAGTGAAACAAAATCTGTTGTATTTTTCTGTCTTAGCTGTGAACAATGCGAAAATTAAAACAGTTCCATCCACAGTAGCTAAAAAAATGACAAAATAAGAATAAATTTAGCAAAATAGGTGCAAAATGTTCAAACCAAAATGCACAGCATTGCTGAGATAAATTTAAAGGCATGTTGGAAAGACAGTCCATGTTCATGGATTGAAAGATGCAATACTGTTAAGATGGAAATTTTCCACAAGTTATTTGATTTGTAAATTCAATATAGCTTCTACCAAGATCCTTATCAGGCTTTTTTAGTAGAATTTGTCGAGTTAAACCTAAAATTTATATGGAAATATAAGGGGCCTAGAATAGCCACAGCAATTTTAGAAGAGAAAAATCATTTAAAAAGATTTATACTATCTGATTTCAAAGTACACAATCAACCTACAGTAATCAAGACAATGTGGTTTTTCCATAAAGTCAAGTCTACATGAAAGGAACAGAAGTCCACAAATAATTAATTTCATTTATGGCTACCTGATTTCCAACAAAGATATCAAGGTAATTCAGTGGGGAAAAGATCATTCCTGCAATGAAAGCTGCTGAGATGATTAGATATTTCTGTGCCAAAGGTAAAAAATAAATAAAAATGAACTTAGACTTCATCTCATAGCATTCAGAGTGGACTGCCCGTACAACATAAAAGCTAAAACTATGAGTTTCATAGAATATAACACAAAAGAACATCTTCATAAACTTAGGTTGGTAAAAAATTCTTAAATATCAAAAGCATTATATACAAAAAGAAAAAATGATAAATTGAACTTTCTTAAGTTTTTGCTCTTCCAAAACCACCACTAAGAACATTAGAGACAAAACACAGATCACGAGAAATATTTGCTAATCATATATCTAATAAGAGACTTGTATTTACAATTTACAAAGAAGAATTACAAGTCAATACTAAGAAGACAACACTATACATATAAAAATGGGAAGATTTGAATAGACCTTTTATCAAAGATGGACAGTGTGTAAGCACATGAAAAGATCTCAAAAACGGGCGCCTGGGTGGCTCAGTGGGTTAAAGCTTCTGCCTTCAGCTCAGGTCATGATCTCAGGGTCCTGGGATCGAGGCCCACGTCAGGCTCTCTGCTCCGCAGGGAGCCTGCTTCCTCCTCTCTCTCTGCCTGCCTCTCTGCCTACTTGTGATCGCTCTCTCTGTCAAATAAATAAATAAAATCTAAAAAAAAAAAAGAAAAGAAAAGATCTCAAAATCACTAGTCTTTGGGGAAATGCCAGTTAAAGTCACAATGTATCTCATTGTGGCAAGGTACCTGCTGTAATGGGGTTGATGAAGAAAGTGATGGTCATCAGTGATGATGTGGACATGTAAAGGGTATAAGAATTATGGACAGGAGTTTGGTAGTTTCTTGCAAAGGTAAGTATATACCTCTCATATGACTCAGCCATTCTACTCCTGAGTGACAACAGATACACCCAATAGAAATAAAAAAAACACGTGTCCATAGAAAGGCATACAGAGAATCCCTCGTTACATGACTCATGTTCTCCAGTACTGGAAATAGTTCAGATGTCTATCAGTTAGTGAAGAGATAAGCAAAACATGCTGCTTTTATAAAATGAATACTATTATGTCAAAGAAACATATATAGGACTGAGTCACGCTATTGCATAGATGGCTAAATACAATCATACTACGCTGCTGCTAAATACAGTAGTCCTGAGTGCTGTCAAGTGAAAGAAGACAGGCCAAAAGAAAAGATTACATGTTGTACATTTACAAATTTTTGAAATTTTTTAGACAAGGTTTTTAAAATTTTTTTTTAAGATTTTGTTTATTTATTTGACAGAGAAAAACACAGCTAGGGAGGGAACACAAGCAAGGGGAATGAGAGAGGGAGAAGCAGGCTTCCTGCCAAGCAGGGAGCCCAAAGTGGGCCTCGATCCCTCGACTCCAGGATCATGACCTGAGCCAAAGGCAGACACTCAATGATTGTGCCACCCAGGCACCCTGACAAGGCCTATTTCTAGGGATAAAGGCAAACTAGTTTCCTAGAGGAAAGGTTCCTAGTTCCACCAGGAACCATTCTGGGTGAGGACGATGTTTGAACCTACACTGTGGTAAACTGTTATACAACTGTTGCTTAAAAAAAATCACAGAGGGGCACCTGGGTGGCTCAGTTGGTTAAGCGACTGCCTTCGGCTCAAGTCATGGTCCCGGAGTCCTGGGATTGAGCCCCGCATCGGGCTCCATGTTCATCAGGAAGCCTCTCTCACTCCCCTGCTTGTGTTCCCTCTCTAGCTTTGTTTCTGTCAAATAAAGAAATAAAATCTTAAAAAAATTACTGAAATGTGCAATCACGATGAATGTGATTTAGGACATATAAATTACACTCAGTAATGCTCTCAAAAATGACAAAGAAAATTTTAGCCAAATCTAGGATCATTTTCCATCTTTATCTATTGTACCTTTCTACTGCATTGACGGGATACCATTCAGGCTGATTGGAACCCCTGTAATTGTTCATTTGTTTCTTTGTGATTTGATCCATTTTTCTCTCACCTTTCTCCCTTCCAAAATGTTCTAAAGTTTAGATCTTCGTTGTATCCCATAAACAAGTTTCCTATCTTTCTCTTTTAAACCTTTATGTCCTTCTCTCTTCTCAGGTAATTGACTATCAGCTATGCGGTACCCCACGATACCTTTTTAAACCTACTCCTTCTCCCTGGGAATGGACAGAAGGGAAAGTTCTGGAAACCAAGAAAGCACACCTGGTTTATGGAAGAAAAGTGGAGTATAATCAGCAAATCCCACTTTTTTGTTTTGAAGATTTTAAGATCTGATATATAGAGAGAGCACCAAGTAGGCAGAGTGGCAGGCAGAAGGAGAAGGAGAAGCAGGCTCCCCGCTAAGCAAGCACCCACTCCACCCCATGTTGGGGCTCAATCCCAGGACCCTGGGATCATGACCTGAGATGAAGGCAGACACTTGTCTGCTGATCCATGCAAATGCCCCAGAAAATCCCACTTTGGAAGGTGAGTCTGTGTGAAGAAAAGTCACAAAAGGAAAATAAGGTGAAAATGTGGAATATGAATGGGAATAAGCAAAGATTCCAAGGAAGTGTGTCTTCTGTGAGAACATCTTCTGAGAGAACATTTCAGAACAAGAATATAACCCTCTCAGCTGCCCCTCTCAGATGGGATACTGAATCATGGCTAATGCTAGAGGAAGCCACGTCTTTGGCATTTGCAAGAAGCCAAGGTATGAGGCCCATCTGGGATCACAGGAAAATATAGTTCTCCCTGGAAACTTTGGGGAGGTTTGGGCAGATTAGGGGTTAACACTGTGTTGTCTCATGAGAGAAAAATGCCTGTTGCACTAAAATGAGGTCTAGAAGCTTGTGTAAATGAAAATTTGGACCTAGGGGATGGTGTATGGTTATGATGTTAAAGCAGAAGAAACCCAGAGTTGCCTGCAAGAGAGTCTCTGATACCCACTTGGGTAAAGGAAAATGTATGATACTTGAGAAAAATGTGGTTTTGTTGGGAAAGCTGATATAATAACATGGCGTTATTAACTGAAGTGTGTTGTGTTAAACATTCAATATCTCTGCCTCAGCTGCATAATAAAATAAAGGATTTTTGGTTTACTTATGTAGTTGATACAAATGAAGCTTGAGTAGATATTGATCTCTTGGATAGAAAGATTATTTGGGAAGGCAACCTAAAACTCACCAGCCAGGTAATCACCATGGGGACAAATTTGTTGGAGGAAGAATTTAATTTACGTTTGAAAAGCTTACATACACAGTTGAATGTCTCTATCAGCACTTATAAAAAGGTGTAAGTAATAGAAGATGAAAGAAAGAAATAATCTGTAAAATGTTAAAGAAATGTCAGACAACTTACTTAGGAAAAAGTATGGTTGGAAATGTATTTTGCAGAGGGAATTCCAATTCCTGACCGGGTAAAAGATATTCTGGTGTTTATCAGTGTTTAAGTCTATAAGCCTGCTTCTATGCACTAGGTATTATAGGAATTGCTATAACAAAACTCTCAGGAAAATACCTCCAATGTTCTGTATCAAGGCGGTAATATATCCCAAGTGCAGATGACTTAGGAGGCATTAGAGTTGTATTTAGAGGTCATAAGGCTTCCACTGTGTTACTGTTGCCTCCCCTGTATCCACACGTGAAGATGAATAATCTTGGTCCCACAAGAGGCCTGTTGGTTCTCAGGGTTGAGAGTCAGTCTAAACCTAACACCCTTCCTGCCGATCAAGCAAAATGGGCAATGACTGCATAAATTAATCATGTGTAGGTCATGCTCACTGCAGCCTTAAAGTGAGCTGGCAATGCTTTGAAGCTAAAAAGCTTACAGGGCTACTGGTCACCCCTCTTTTGTTCAGCATATCCGAGGCTGATCTGAGGCTGATCCACCTTATAGACTAGGTGTTTAGCAAAGGGATCTTTCTGGTGTATAATTCCTTAATAATACATTACTCATTATTTTCTTTTTTTTTATTTCTCTTTTTTTTTACTCATTATTTTCTTATGGACCAAAGTATTGTTAGTGGAGATGGAGCTCTCATTTAGACATTCTTCTAACTGATGAAAAGCTCAAGAATAAAACAGAAACAATACGGCCTAAGAATTGGGAAAGCTAGTTCCTGTTCTGTGGCAACTTCATAATCCTCTTGTAGGGCTTCAGTGAGTCTCATTACTCAGCCTCTGGGACTATAAACTGGAACCTTGAATGTTTTCAAGCTGCTAAGCTCTCTCACACTCAGCTTCTACCCTCATTGCTTCCAAGAAAGAGGTCCTCAAGGTCGGCGTCCAACACGTGCCATAGACCAAGCCTTAAGCCATGGATTGAAAGACCTCATCTTAAATACTTCTTCAAGAACTCTTACATTGTCTACAATGCCCAATCTGAATTATTCTGCCATGGGGGACATGCCTTTAACTTTTAGACAAACTGATCTATTTATTCAGACCTTAATTTGTACCAGACGTCGTGTTCTAAAGTGCAGAAGATACAGACAGAATATTTTCTGTCAGCTTGTGTTCTAGAAGAGGAGATAGGAAAGAAAAGTACCTTTAATAGATGTGCTAGTAGGAAAGGATAAGAAGACATGACAAAGTCCAGAAATGCCTCTAATGACAGGGGCTTGGAAGAAGAAACCAAGGCATACTTGACTTAGTAAAAGAAAGACAAATGTCTTAGCATTCAGTTCTTCCCCTCTCCAACCACATTCACAGTGGTATCCTTAAAGCCCCATGAAATCTCCTGCCTTTGGTTGTACCCATGCATCTCCAATAACCTTGGCTGTTTCAGCACTAATCAACCTGCTGGGTTCATGAAGTTCTCATCAGCAATAAACCTTCCCAGCTATTCAAGCCTACCAGACCATCCTCCCCACTCAGGTTTAATGAACTTTCATTGTATTCTAGTCTACTCCATGTAATTAAAAAAAAATCAAGAATGGTTTGTGATATTTTCTGATTATTTCACTATGAATAAGGATCATATATATATATATATGATATATATGATATATAAGGATCATATATATATATGCGCTTCTCAAGGGTTAGTATTGTGTTTTCTTTATCCTGTTTTTCAGGGCATCTAGTTTATGTACATAAAAATTTATACACATTAAATTATAATTTGTCTAAGAATACACATATACCCAGCATATGTTTTTAATTCTTATGTATGTTAGGGCTTTCTTGGTGTTGTTTTTGCTTGTTTCATTTGCCAAACTGAATGAGCAAGTTTACTAGGCTTGCAAGAAATTGCTACTGCTCTATTTGGAATATTGGCTTTTTTTCTAAGATCCCCTGTCTTTGAAACATCTCAATACACATTTTTCTTTTACTCAAATGACTATGCTTTGACATTTTAACATAATTTACTGTAAGAGAGAGCTGAAAGGGAAACAGATTTTTTTTCCTATAGTAGCTGAAAAAAGCAAACAAAATGGTGATATATAGAAAAGAAAAAAATATATAAAATATATTACATATTTTTGTTTCTTCTGGTTTCCAAATTTCAAGCCAATTATCTAGTAAGCTGGCAATATTTAGAACTGTAATGATGAGAAAGAATATTGTCAAAATTAAAAATATACAATGTAAATGATATGAAAAGCAATCGTACACAATTAAAGGCTTTATAAAAGTAGAAGCATTTAAGAATCTATTGAAACTGATCATTGATAGCTTTCACTGTGACAATCCCAAACATGCTAGATAAATATAAAAACAAACGAACTTAACTGCCTTTATAAATGTATTTTCTTTGAAAAGAAAATGCATTCACAATATATAGATGTTTGTGATCACTGTATTGTATCATTAATATTTTCCCCTAGTTTATCAAATGGGGAAGCTCACTCTACCCAACATAACTCTTAAGTTATTAAGAGCAATTGAGATGTTAAAAATTTTATAGTGTTTAATTGGATGATGTGCGTCATATTTATCATCATGAAAAAACAAAAATATTATATGCCTTTCTTCCCTACCACACTAGTGATTACTGAAGGTCAGAAATTAAATGCTAGTAGTTCCTTTATTCCTTATGATTTGCAAAGTGCTAGGCACTTCACTCAACGCAGTGAATGGCTTTCAAATAAGTGTATTAATTACTCACTTTTGCTTCTCCAAAAACTGAATACCTTCTCATGACATGTTTTCAGACTGTTCAGTGTCTCAAGAGCCTTCACTGGGGAGATTCTTCTGGATAATCAAGCTAGGAAGTACGATGTCCTGTGGCTACAGAAACACCTGTGGTTTAACTAATTCATGTTCAAATCACTTTAACCTGAAATATAGGTAATTCCCCAACACTCACACCGAAATTAAAGAACACTTCTTCCACCTGCACCCATCAGTTCCTGTAAGCATTTGTTCACTGAACAAAAATTTATAAAAGGTTTACTAGGGACCAAGTGCCCTGCCTGATGTTGTATATACAAACAACAGGGAAACAAGAGAAAAAGGGAGACACTGACGATGTCTACACACCATTTGAGCTTATTTGAGTTTATCACCTAATAGGAGAAATGGATCATTAAAATTACAATACATTTGGAAATATGCTATGAAGGAAGAATCAAACTGCTCTGGGATAAGAGAGGGAGTATAATTTAGGAAAGGAGTCCCGGAAGGCTTTTTTGAGGAGGTGACATGTAAATTGAGATCTTAATGACGAAATGCATGTGAATAGAAGTGGACACATTAACAGAGTCAGGGACAAGTGGTTGGCAAGAAGGAAACCGGAGAATCATCAGCAGACTGGCCATGCCAGAGAGTGACTGGGCTGTATTCTGATAACTGCGGAGAATCACTGAAGCCTCAGCATGACAATTACTGCTTTGCTCTCCTATTTACAGGAGTCCAGTGGGTGCTGCCTGGAGATGCGGGGGGAGAGGCGGGCGCTGGAGGGTGCTGGGAAGAGCTAAGGGCACCTTGTGGAGAAAGACAACAGCAGGAAGAGACTGGAGCAGATGCATTGGTTGGTGCTTAAGGAGAAATCAGTAGGACTTGGGAGCTGATGGAGAAGAGGGAGTAAGTGAGACTGAGTCAGGGATAACTCTAGTTTCCAACCTGCAAGCATGTGGAAGGTGGTGCTTTCTCACAAGTGGGGCGTGTCCTCCACATGTACACAATTCAGATGGTATAACGGAGTCTCAGATTCAACATGAGGAACCCAAAGTATTTGTTTTCATTCTCATCAAGTGGGTTCAGGTAAGACATTATATGGTCTTCGGTAAAATTGTTTCAAATATCAAAAATAAATGAAAATTGTATATAAATGTAAAAATACATTTACAATGCTGTATGCTTTGCCCAACAAATCCTTATCTGGGATTTGCTGAAATAGTAAACTCCACCAAAACTTTTATATAAATAGAACCCTCCCTCAAACTTGAGTCATGATATCACAAACCCAAACACACACACACACACACACACACACACACACACACACATTTACCATAGAGAATACTCTCATTATGTTACATAAAATAAATTGTCAAAAGTCATTAAAACACCACATGGATTTATCCTGATTTTGTTTATAATCCTGGAAACCATAAAAAAAGAATTTCAATATATCCTTTTATGTGTAGTGTTTGTGTCCTCCACAGAGTATAACACACGACACATAAGGATATACACAAGGTGGTAATGATTATTAATAATCATAAATGTTTTATATAATCTATGAGACTGTTTTAATAGGAATAATAATAACTAAATAACATTTATATGCAATGGATTTGCAAGTACACGTGTTGGTAGCTCATAGAACGAATTTAATAGTCAGAACACCTTTTGTGAAGCTGCTACTATATTTATCACCTTTTAAAATAAACCTTAGAAGACTGAAAACAGAAGACAGAGCTATTTGTCCTGAGTCACATAAGGGCACAAAGGGGCACAAAGGGGCAGAAAGAGACACAGCTTGTCTGGGTCCAGAGTCTATCGTCTATAACTTGGACTCAACGTCGGCTCTGCCACTTAACAAACTTTACGATTTGGGATTGGTCATTTTATCAGAGTGTTCACTCAAATTCTTTATCAAATGAGGCTGGGAACAAGAAATATTTTCAAAGTCATTTCCAACTGTATTGTTCAGGGACCTGTGACTCAGCCTAAGTAAGAGAAATGTTTCTGTGTCGAGTGTGTTCTGTCTAAAGAGCAGGAAAGGCATGACCCTGTTGAAGCTGTGGAGTTAGGAGAGGACTTGGGGGTGTGTGTGAGACACTTTATGATGGAGGGAATTCTTAAGCCAAATGGAATGCATTTCTAGAAGGAGACTTTTTGTACAGTAAGAGACCACTGGGGGAATCAATTCCATGGCTATTTGGTGAAGCCCTACCGCAGGGAAGTGATTGTGCCAAGCACTGGTGGGTAGGTATCATTAAGAAGCCCTGTCCTAGAGGAATTTTCAGGTCAGCAGAGTAGACAGACACATATGAGTTAAACACTATGCAGGGCACGGTAAATTGTGTTTTGACATGTGGGAGGATGGTGGAAGGAACCATTAATTCATACTTGCTAGGAAAATAGAGGCTTTATTTAAAAGCCACATTTGAGCTGTGTGTTAAAGAATGAAAAAATATATATAATTTGGATCAATCCTTGAAACTTGAGATGTCAACAGACACAGAATGGGAAGGGATAGTCCATGCTGGTGTCAAACAGAAGGAACACAATAAACCCATCTCTAGGATCTCAAAGTCGATTACGTGCGGGGAAGTAGCAGGAGATGAGACAGAAGTATGTGAGGCATTGCAAGGTGGTTCTTAAAGGCATGTGTGGAGATTGGGCTCTTCCTCAAGTAGGGAAGACCTGTCCTGATTCGTGTTGAGAATAAGAACATGGGGCGTATCTGTGGAAGATAGAGTCCACTCTTGGAGCCTAATTCCTGGCAGGCCATAGACACAGAAAGGGAAATAATGACAGATCCATTTTGAAACAGTGATTTCAGCACCTGGACCATCACCTCGGTGCAGGCAGTGGAAAGACAGGGATGAGTAACAGGACTCGGAGATTGCTGCTAAAGCCTGTGTTGTCTTAGTTCAACAGCCCTTCACAAGGTAGTGGCCTCCAATGGAGACAGGATGTGTGTGTCTGAGTCCACTGTGTGTTTCTGTATTAGATGAAAGGCAGGGGATTAGCTAATTTATCTTGGAGTATGTCCAGTCTGAAATGTTTATCCAAAACCTACACTCCTCCATACAACAGATCCTTGGAATGCCAGCTTGGTGTGGAGGTTGCCACAGGGCACTGAATGTTGGGAGGCATGACTATACATCATGGTAATGACCAAAAACAAAAGAATACATGAAACAGAGTGCTGCATATTGATTTTTGGATAATGTTAATATTTAAAGAATAAGAAGTGAACAAGGAGCTGGCAACAAAGTCTGTTGGTCATCAGGGAGGTGGAAAAAGAACCAGTTTTCCATAAAATGGGACAGATGAGAATTTTATGTAGATAAAGGTGTGAGAAATGCTTTCATGTTTGACAATTAAAGAGAAACTCATCAGATTTATGATTTTGTATGACTCTCACAGTACGATGTGAGTAAAAGGATTGAACACTAATTAATAATTATAAAGTAAGAAATTAATAAATGTTTTAAGTATATCCATCAACCCTAGTGCCTGAATATACAAGAGTGGGACAGGACCACGATGCCTTACCCAGGAAGAGTGTTTATACCAGGGCTGGGGGAGACATAAGAATGTTTATAGATGGACAGGAAGGAGTCTGGAGAGAAGAAGACATTGTTGTAGTGCAAGAAAGGGAATGGAGAAGAATAAGAGTAGGGCATAGGTGAAGGTTGGGGAGGGGAGGTTAAAGCAGCAAAGAGGAGGAAGAAATGGGGCAGAAGATAGGAACTGGAGAATGAGAAAAACAGAAGAAGGTCAGGTAAGAATCAAAGGACTCAGCTCCATATGAGTCTCTGTCTTCACGAATTAGTAATTTTGATTTTCCAAGATATGAAATCTTTTAAGGGTAAAGATGAGTTCTCTCAAAACTGACCATGCATTAGAGCTCTTCGTTTCGTTAGGTGAAATTTCCTGATAGTGCTCAACAGTGAGTGGTCAGATGGCTGAAATAAAACCATGTCAGGGAGGAGTTGAGGCACTCCCTTTTCAAACGTTGCTCAGGGAAATCTCTCTAGTCAATTAGGATCAAGAACACGGAATTATGAAAGCTGTGAAGAGTTTAGGAATAGCATCTTTGGAGAGTGGACTAGATAGATAACTACTGATAGGAAAATCTACATCTTCAAAATATTCCAATTATATATCCAAATCTCTATCTTCACTATGGAGCAATTGGTTTTTCAAGACAATCGGCGATGTGCGGACTGAGACCTAGGACAACAGAAGGTGATGTCCATGTCACCTGTACAACTTTACTAATGGCCTATAAGACAGTCTTCCATGCAAAAAGTCATTCCCACTCATAGCACTTAATCTCCCCCTAAACACAAGATAGGCTAGTAATCTGAATCACTTCATTTCCTGGTATGAAGGACACAGATGCTGTTTGGGGGCAGTACTCCACCAGATGTGGCTCACAAACCACTCTGTTCTATTTTCAACACTCAGGTGTAGGAGATACAAAGTCAGAGGACCAATTTATAACAGAATTTCTAATAAGGACCTGGTTCCTCACATCTTTCTGACCAACCTATCTACTTCTTACATGCTCCTTCTAACAAGAAGGGAGTAGACTCAAATAGTTCAGTAGGTACTGACATTGGGCCAAGGAAGTCTCATGGCTGCATTGAAAATGATAGATTCAAAATGATCCGATTAAAATATACTTAAAATCTAGGGACCCCTGGGTTGTTTAGGTCATGATCTCATGGTCCTGGGATGGACTCCAGCATCGGGCTCCCTGCTCAGTGGGGAGTCTGCTTCTCACTCTGCCAGTTGTTACCCTTGCTTTTGCTCTCTCTATGTGTTTTTCTGACAAATAAAATAAAATAAAATAAAAAAATAAAATAAAATAATATAAAACAAAATAAAATAAACTTAAAATCTGTTATCCAAGATGCTCTCTGCTGAATAGTACTCACTGACCCCTTTGCTTCTAATATTCTGTTTTTTGTTTGTTTGTTTTTAAAGATTTTATTTATTTATTTGACAGAGAGAGATACAGTGAGAAAGGGAACACGAGCAGAGGGAGTGAGAGAGGGAGAAGCAGGCTTTCCGCTGAGCAGGGAGCCCAATTCAGGGCCCAATCCTGGGTCTCCAGATCATGACCTGAGCTGAAGGCAGACACTTAACGACTGAGCCACCCAAGGGCTCCTCTCACTGCTTTTGACATAAGATACTAACTAAACTAAATGTAATGAGTTGATCTTTGAGTCAGCAGGGAAAGGTAGGCTGGTGAGGGGCTGGGGTGGGCTCAGCCAGAACCTCTTCTGAGACTCTTACAAGGCAGGGGGAGACCACCGTTCTAAATCATTTTGCTTTGTTTACAAATCTCTGTTTTAATAGGAAATGCATTTCCTTTCATTTCTAGACCCCTGGAGGATGTTTTAGAGACACACCATTCTGTTACCACATAGCAGAAATAACATTTAAAATACTAATTCTACGGTTTCATTTCTTGGTGCTTAAATAATTAAAAAAAAAAACAAAACAGAGCCACAAAGATGCAAACAATCCTCTATCTTCATAAGCTGTGTGGTTCAGGGAGAAATATAAAATATAAATCTTTAAAGGCAAGAAAAGATCTATTTTATAAAGAGGTATATAGGGAAATTAACTTTTGCAGCCTGTAAATGCCAGAAATAAGCTTTTGATCCCTCAAGGCAAACATTTTTGAGATATGTTTCCCCCCACATAATTGCTATGGTTTTCTTAGTTACATTTTCCATTTCCCTGCTGGCTGTTTTTGTTTGCTTGTTTGTTCTATATCTATATCTATATCTATATCTATATCTATATCTATATCTATAATATGTATATATGTATATATATGTATATATATTCAATTATGTTATTCATAGAGATGAGAATCAGGTCGAATTAAATAAGAGCATAGCAACAACTGTCATTCCTTTATCTGTATAAAACATAATTTTGCTGTGTTTAGAGTCAGTGCCTTGGTTAAGATAAATGTAACTCTTCAGGTCCACCAATAGACTAGAAATAAAGTCCAGCGTGTTTACACCTTCTCGTTCATTCATATCCACTTGCTTGCAAGGCCTAGCTCTGTCACCCTTGAATAAACATTTATTAAGTATCTGCTATATGGAGCATCTACTAGGTGCTAGGCATTATGGGCACAGAGGCTACGGATGCAAAAATAAACTAATCATAGTTCTGCCCTCAAGACAAATGGCTGAAAGGGTGGTATTCAATCAATACAAGATGAAATAGGAATAAACTGTATCGTGGCTTTTCCCACAATACCAAATACGGCTGAGGGTATTCACACATGCAAGCAGGAACAGGCGAATGTCCAGCCTTTCCCTAGCCTTTATATGGCCCTAATGATACAACGTAACTGTTATGTAAAATGCAATACGTAATTCAGGACTAATTTGGAGCTATTCAAATACTCCAAAAGTATGCATAATCGTGGCCTTCCTGGTCTGAAAGCTACTTGGAATTATTGAGTCTGACTCTCAGATTTAGACGATAATCCACATCACCGATCTTTACTTGTTTGGGTAACTGAGACTCTTGGGGTTCGCTTTCTAATTATCAGTAATGTATGTTTTGCTCATAGAGCTTCAGATCCAGGAAAGCAGATGTGAAATCTTGGTTGTCTCTATTTTTGAACAGCTCCCTCATTAACTCCCAGCACAGTTTGGAAAGTACTAGATTCCACTCTTTCTAAAAACCCTTAAGGAAGAATATTATCACTTCTTTGTGACTTATACTCAAAATACAAAAAAAAAAAAAATTCCACATACTTCGAGATAACTTATAATTAATTTAAATGCAGTAAGTACAGAGTTAAAAATAGAAATAAGACAAATCAGGGAGAAAGATTTTACCTGATTTCTGGGTTTTTCAAAGATACCATTTACTATGTAATTCTAATTTTCTCTGTTGAAATGATTCGTTTTATGTCCCAGTAACCACTGTCTAACAGTACTACCTACCAATTTATTAAGGCCGTCTTCTGTCTTTATCACCAAGGGAAATTTAACTCATATTTGCAAAAGTTCAAAATAATTGGAAGTTTTCAACTATATGTCTAATACCTGAAACTTCAGGTTGTCAAATGCATTACTATATTAACTAAATATATTTGGTACATTATTTTTTTTTAAAAAAATCAAGTATAAACAGGTCAAATAGCTATGCTTGCATTTAATAATTAGTTAATTCCAGTATAAAGTGGAACTGGGAACCTGGGGAGCTCCGTTGGTTAAGCGTCTACCTTCAGCTGAGGTCATGATCTCAGGGTCCTGGGATGAGACCTGCATTGGGCTCCGTGCTCAGCAGGGAATCTGCTTCTCTCTCTCCCTCTCCCAAATAAGTACATAAAATCTTAAAAAAATAAAGTGAATATAGATACATTTTTACTTGAAAAAGAAACCTAAATCTAAAGTTTTTAAAGTGAATTATGCCATATCATGAGTCTGAAGTTCATTTTCATTTCTTCAGCATTTTCTTAACCTATGCATTGCATAACCCCCACAGAAGTGACGGTTTTGCGTAAATCCTCACATCACGCGCAGAATTACCTGAATGACGCTGTCGCCAGGGCTCATGTCTGTATACACATAGACATTGTAGGATATTTCTGGGAAGGTCGGAGTGTTATCATTTGCATCCATCACACGAATGTTGACAATAACTGGCTTGCTTTCTTGCACACCATCGAATGCCGTTATCTTTGGGGATAGAAAAGTCATGTAAACATAAGCAGCGCAGAATTCACTCTTATATGATTTAAGATGTTTCTTATATATAATTTCATTTTTAAATGGGTCCCAGAATGTTTTGTTGATAAAAGGAAATAAACCTACGATAGCACATTTAAGTAAAGACACAGTTACAGAGGATTCTGTTTTATTTTTCACGTGTTCCATTCCAAGTACATTTTAAAGAAGCACATATGCAAAATGTGTCAGAGACCTGGAGCGAGCCAGTAACATGGTTGATTCTTAGGAGTTCACCATTACTTAATAAAAAAATGATAATAATTATTATTATTCCATATTTTGTATACAATGCTCAATGTGTTTATAGTCAACTATAAAACACATCTCAATGTGTTTATAGTCAACACACTTACATCACATAAGAAAGTAGGTGCCCTAGAGATGGGATGCCTTTTTCTGCTAATTCAAGTGACAATTTCTACAGGACTTATTGCTATTAGTTAATAGTGATACCTTAATTACGTCTTTAACATTTTAAGAAGGTCTGACAGACAAAATCAGCGTTATAACACCACCGTATTTGTTCTGAATGACGCCTAAAATCTACTCTGTATCTAAGTTTTAACTGTCAGGTTTCTGGAGGCTCTGGCTCTACTGTGCAAGTCCTACAATCTCTACTTTTCTATCAGCTCATTCTTCTCTTATATCTAAATAAAATCCAGCTCAGAAACTTGGATAATGTAACTTTCTTTTCATCTATATCCACTTCTCAACCATACTAGTCATGCAGACACAAATATTTCTATGTTATGGTAACTATTTACAATTATAGCTTTAATAATCTCCCCTCACTTTTATTTTCTCCTCTTTTTTTCTTTCCTTTTTTTTTTTTTTCCTTGATTAACCTAAACTAGGATCTCTCCATCAGATAATTCTTTGTTTGGGTGGTGAGGGGACTGTCCTGTGTGTTGTAAGATGCTTAGCAGAATCCTTGGTGTCTCCCTCCCTGATACCAATAGCTCCCCTCACAGGAGTGATGGCCAGCGTGTCTGCAGGCATTGCCAAATATTCCCAGGGGAGTGGGATGGGCTTGGGGGAGCGGGAATCATCCCAGTGGAGAACCCCTGGGCTAATCCTATGACAAAATTCAAAATGTAATAAGAAAAAAAATAAGTTAAAATAAAATAAGGGTTAGGAAATAATTCTTGTGGATTCTAGTTGATGATATCTCAAATTTAAGGCAATTATGAGTGTCTGGTGAAAAATGAGACTACTTTCCTGTTTCCCTCTGGAAAATTATTTTTCATCTGTTGGAAAGAATGTTAACACAATTGCACAAACTTATAAAACAGAAAAAGAAATCCATGTGAAGAATTTTATTATTGAGAGTCTCAATTCCCAATTCCTCTTTCCTCCTAAATCGCTTTTTTCAGTTTTAAGCAGATATCTCTTTCTGTTATACACACACACACACACACACACACACACACACACACACACGTATATGAAATCTTTTTACCGAAAATGTGTAAGTCTGCTGTTCTTCCCTGTCCACCGGCTGAAGTAAGGTGAGGTAGCGAGTGATGCCAGTTTGCGTAACGGTGAAGACTGAGGTGTAATCATTCAGAAAAAGGTGAAGCTCTGGGTCTTTCGTCTTTGAAAAAAGAATAGTATTATTTCAAATGTTGAATACATAATGCAGCTATTACTTCACTAACTGGAGATCATTGTTGCAAATCTATTACAAAGCTATGCAGGACTATGATAAGACTTCAAAAACCTAAGACCATAGGTTTCACTAGACATTCACTCATCACTGAGCTGAATTAGGCAAAGACAATGACCTCTTTTGTGGAAAACACCATAGTAGAATGAGTACATGTACACTTAATGTGAATAAAAGGAAAATAATAGGATAGGTAATGATCCAATTGAATATATTCTTTTTGGTTATTTAATATCACTATTCTCCAGAACTTTGCTGGACTTGAGGATTAAGAAATAAATACAAGAGAAGATAACTGGAGCCCAAATTTTAGCTGTCGGATTATACAACTACTTCATTTGTAGTAATAAACTGCACATATGTCTATTGCTACTCTATTCTCACATTTAATGTAAAATAGAAATAAAATTGATTACGTATAATTCATTACCTATAAATATCATGCTTGCTTTTATTTTAATGTAGCAAAGGCTCTCCAAAGGGTAACATAATGCTTAATTTAAAAATTTTAGATGATTAGATTGAAGATCTATGACTTGGCTGCATTGTGTCTGATAAGAGTCCAGAAAAATGACATATACATAAAGGAGAAGGGATTGCAAAAAGTTCAAAACCTAGATAATTCACTATGTATTGGAAACCCTTCAGAGTCTTGCTGCCCTTCTAAAAGATAAGATATTAATCTCAGCATGTTAGAGAAAGAACAAGGATGTAAGAAGGGAGATGTGGACCGGTATCTGGTGGTAGAAGAAGAAGCTGGTGGGGCAGAGAAAAGAATAGTGGAGAAGAGGACTACAGACAAAGCTTTATGAGAACATCAACAGACTTGACATGGGGAGGTGAGGTGTTTCTATATGTTTTGGCAACTATAAAAATATTATGCAATAAGGGAAGTGGGAGACATAGGCTTCCAATTATGGAATGAGTATGTCCTGGGATGAAAGGCACAGCACTGGTAGAGTCTCTGGTCCTGTTAAGACCATCGTGCAGTGACAGAGGGGACCTACTTGTGTGCGAGCTCAGCATAATGTACAGAGAAGTCGGATTGCTATGGCATCCCCCTGAAACTCATGTCACAACACATGTGAGTTAGACTCCCAAGAAAAAAAAATACACATTATGCATAGGATAGTGTGAAATGTGATTTAATATCATAGATTACTTTTCCAAGTCTGAAATCGGGGGCTAAGGGCAGAGTATAGTCTTTGGAAATGTTGAAGACATGTTCATTTGATTAAACAATTAGAATTCACCTTCTAAAAATTTCTATGTGAAAGTGAGGAAGTGGAAATGTGTCCTACTATATATATGTATGTATTTTTAAGACTTTATTTATTTGACAAAGAGAGACACAGCAAGAAAGGGAACACAAGTGGGGGGAGGGAGAGAGAAGCAGACTTCCCGTCGAGTAGGGAGCCTGATGTGGGGCTTGATCCCAGGACCCTGATATCATGACCTGAGCCAAAGGCAGACACTCAGTGACTGAGCCACCCAGATGCCCCACGTGTCCTACTATATTAAAAGGAAAGTGTGAGTTGATCCACAGACACTGTAGCCTGTACACTTTTTTTGAAGATTCAATAGATATGTTTCAAGTAACTTTGAAATGAATGGTTTCATTTGAACCGAACACCAGTTCTATATTCATAACATCTCATTAGGAGATAGCATTTAGCCATACTATTGTAGCTTCTACATCCATGATTGTGACATAAGTCCAGTAGGCTATGTTTATCAATCCTGGAACAAGAAAAAAATAATGCTATAGATAATAATTTCCACTGGTCTCTTGATTATAAAATAATCAAGGTTGTTAAGAGTCGTGAAAAGTCAGAGGTTTTCCTGGGATACTTTCAAACAGGACCCTGAGGCTCCATATCAGCACCACAACCCCTGTGGTTCAGCAGGGCTAGCTGGTGGGCTGTTTGGATCATCTAGCATGTTACTTAAAAAAGAAAGTTAGACTATTTATTTTAAAAATAGGTTATAAAATGCATGTAAACTCAACATATCTTGAACCACATGCTGAGGTTGTTTCTTATTGTGCACTTTAAAGTCAATTGCAGGAGCGCCTGGGTGGTTCAGTCATTAAGTGTCTGCCTTCGGCTCAGGTCATGATCCCGGAGACCCGTGATCGAGCCCTGCATCATGCTCCCTGCTCGGCGGGAAGCCTGCTTCTCCCTCTCTCACTCCCCCTGCTTGTGTTCCCTCTCTGGCTGTGTTTCTCTCTGTCAAATAAACAAACAAAATCTTTAAAAAAAAAGGCAATTGCAATAAAATCCAGTGATTATTTTTAAATGAGTAGCAAAGTTAGAATGCAGTTTCAATGAACAGCAAAAAAGCTAAATGAGTATGAGTGTGTGCCATTTTTAGTGTTTATCCTTGATTTTACCAACCAAGGTAAAATTACTAGGCTGTTAAATTCATATATTTTATTCATGCTCTCCGAGTCTGCCCACAATGGTTTACCTACAGCTTCCTCTGCTCAGACTTACAACACCCAGTAATCCACAGTGAGTAAGCTCCTCTATGGGACTGGATGTAGCAAATATGTACTTCCTTCCCTTTATTCAAGTCCTTTGGTCATTCTTTACTTGCTTATAATGAACACTCCCAGTTTCTTTTTTCCTTTTGACTGTAGCCTCTGTTAGTAGATTTTTAGGTATATTCATGCATATCCTCATCACATGTTATAGGCATTATTTTTTTTTAAATACCAGGTATTGTGATGGTGCAAGACTCCAGTGAATGTTGGGTTGTGAACCAGCATGAGCATATGTAAGACTGCACAATACGCTTGTGTCACAAGCAACACTGACCCTTTCCCCAGGTGATGGAAGCCATAAGGTTTTCACTGTCAAAGTCTTCCCATTTGAAGTCCCACCCCGCACCAGCACTTCATACACAGACTCTTGTATTTGATGACCAGAAACAGTAAAGACCTTTGATAATTTAATTGTCTTCACTTCCAGTCCTGTTCCAGTGACTAGAGACTAAAAATAGCACTTCCCAGACACGCAGATTTGTGTGTGTGTGTGTGTGTGTGTGTGTGTGAGAGAGAAAAGATAACACAACACAGGAAGCTATGATGGTCCACAGCATCCTACAATTCATTCTAATCTGTCCTGCTCTGCTAACCTCTGATTAAATTTTAACTTGTGAATTTTATGAACATGTCACGTACCAACTTTTAAAAGTCTGTATATTGGATATGTAGATGCCATTGTTGAATATCTGGATGTTTCTTTGAGGACAAGAATTTAAGAATTCAGATTTGGAAATATTTAGCCAGTTGTTAGTCAAAGCCTAATACTTGGATTTGTTTATTTATTTATTTAAAACTTTTATTAATTTATTTAAGAGAGAGTAAGAGCTAGAGAGAACACACACAGAGGGAGAGGGAGATAGAGAAGAAGGCTTCCCACTGAGCAGGGAGCCTGAGGTGGGACTCGATCCCAGGACCCTGGGATCATGACCCAAGCTGAAGGCAAACACTTAACCAACTAAGCCACTCAGGCATCCCAGTACTTGATTTATTTTTAACACTATTTTCAGGTGTGGTATATTATGAGTATAAAGAGGTAATACTCTGACGTATCATTCTAACAGGGACAACTGATTTTATGTGGTCCTTATGTCCATAAATTTGTTTAAAATACATATTATTTTTTAAACTAATTAATATGGACACAGGAGGCTGATTAATAAATGTTCTTTCTCCCTCGGACAAATGGCAAAATTATTTTAAGGAACGTATACATTCAGGATACACCATAAGGATATCATCTCACTGATTTCTGTGTTATTTTTCAGGAGGGTAAAATAAATTCTGATGTTCACTCACAGCATAGAAAGAAAAGGAAGGCAAAGGTGAGCACATATGCAAAGGTAAACAAACAGGTGAATGTAAAATTAGAAATCCCATTATATAGAAGAAAGACATTCAAATATAACAATTAATTGGATTTAAAGCCAATAAGAATCAAAATATCATATCACACACACACGTTTATATGCATTCTTTTATATACACACATATAACACAGAAATGTGTGTATATGTGCATATATCCATATGCATAATTATGCACATAAATTATAAAGGATAACAAGAAATAACAAAAAATTAATCTCATTTGCCAATTTGAAGTGGTCAGCAGTGGTTGTCTTCAGAGAACCTTGTTCAAAAAGGTTGGATTCCACACTTAGAATCTTTTGGAAAGGATACTGTCATGAATAATGAACATTTGTCATGGACTGAAAAAACATTTAACAATTGAAAAATCTTTGTTAAAGTTCACTTGCACTTTGGATTCCACACAATTCATTCTACTCTAACCAATAATATGAGGAACATAAGTTTCCATTACATCTACAAGCACACACATATTTATGGTAGTTGTAGATTTTTGTATAAGCAATCATAACACTAACTGTCTACTTGTAGCCGAAAATCAGAAAAGAACTAAGAAGTGAACCACAGCAATTCACAACAGAGCAACTGCAAAATCAACACCCAGTACCTACAGGAGCTCCACCAGGTGGGACCTATTCGCAAATTTAACATCAAGAAAAAAATAATGTAAGCATAAATGACCACAAACGCGCATAGGGCACACAAGTATACACTAGTGAGAAACAAACAAAAACAACGTTTTCCAGTACACTTAAACTAATAACTTTTTTCAAGGTGTAATTTTGTCCTCATATTCTGACTTACCATATATACAATAGCATATCAATATGTATAAAGCATAGAAGCACATATCAGCGCCTTGAAGAGTGTTTTGTACTAGATTCAAGGATGCCTTTATCTCATAACAGTAACACTTTGTTCAGGAACATGAACCCAGCTGGAATTATAAGTGACCTTTCTACAAGCCAAGTGGGTAACCTCTGTTGATTCTCATTCCCCGGTTATTTACTTTTTGGAACCAGAATTCAATAATCAGCTTTAAGTAGTTCTGCTTCTGAATACCCAGGGGTTTATGACATCTTCTTGAAAATCATGGCCTTGTCTTGATTTATCTATCTTCTGGGTTATTTTGAAAGTATGAGCTAAGAGTATTTGAAAAAACACATGAACCTGATTCATATCTCTCTATATATATCATATATATATCTATGGGTGGATACTTATGTAACTATAGAAAAGTAACACTAACCAAGTATTTTTTTACTTTTTTTTTTCGGTTTCACTATGACCCTTAAGGTTCTCTCTCACTTGAAATATACACAGTTTTTTGGTTTTTTTTTTGAAATATACACAGTTAATAACACCACAACTCACCAATATCTGCTACTGTGTTCTGAAACTTTGTTTCACTTTCCACTGAGCTGAAGGAAAGAAACAGGGCTTCATTTTTGGACAAATAATCCAAGTCTGTTCTCTTCTTGGCATGTGCCCTGGGGCATAGCTATTCTTGAAGCAGCTCAGGAAATTGACTCTTATGGTGATGATGTTTCTTGCCTGATACCCAACCTCCATTTCGGTTAGTAACATGTATGTGGTACCATGTCTCTGTCTTTATTCTTAAATCCTATTATATCTATGCTGATTGATTTTACTAATTCTGACATTTAAAAACAGCAAGAATTTACCATGTAGTAAAATTCTTGCTTGTGAACTATCACGGCCTTGGAGTTTCTTTTGCTAACGCCGATCTTTAAATAACCGAGCAATGAACATTTTTTACTTTTTAAAAATAAACAGTCATTGGCCTGGAAAAAGAGATGATTCAGAAGGACATCAATACATCTTGAAACATATTAATGATTATTCTATGAATTTATTCTGTGTGCTGCAAACGGAAGCTGTAAGGAATACTGGGTGAGTCACGGGAAGGTCAGTTTCAACTCAATAGGATGAAGAGCTTTCTAGGAATTAGTTGTGCAACCATGCAATGCGCCATACTGTGACACAGTTAAATCATTATCATTAGAATTTGGGATGCCCATGTTAGATATCCTCATTCCTTTACTCATGCCCAAATGCAGAAGCTCATGAAACAATCACTAGAACCAATTAAGCTCTGGGAACTGCGTTACATCTTCAGGGTACAGAAGTGACTGAGATGTAGGCACTATCTTCTATTTTAAGTTCAAAGAGGGAGTAAGGCACCTTCAACGATGTGAGTAGAGCAGTAGAGGAATGCACGGAGGCAAGCAGCTCATCTGGGAGGAAGAGGAGTCTGGGCAAGATGCTGAATGAGGGCAAGCCTGACCAGAACTCTAAACGCTGAGCATAAATTGTCCAAGCCAGCTTGGTAATGAAGGATGAAGTACTTCAAAACATGGGAAATGTCACAAACAATGAAAATGTGACTAGAAGCAGGTTGGCACATGCAAGAGACCACAAATAGTTGATAAAGGTAACAGGTGAGGCAGGGAGTGGAGAAGATGAGGGGGTAGGACTGTTCAGGCATCACGTGACACTATCCATTCTCTTGTGTGTGGGGGAATGTGAAGTCCCATCAGCGTGCTAAGCAGATGTACGACAGTGTCCCATGTGAGCTCTTGAAGAAATCAGCATTAGTGGCTGGGTGAGAGAGAGGCCTGAGT
This sequence comes from Spilogale gracilis, assembly GCA_004023965.1. Lineage (NCBI taxonomy): Eukaryota > Metazoa > Chordata > Mammalia > Carnivora > Mephitidae > Spilogale > Spilogale gracilis. The sequence goes on along the minus strand of PITA01002856.1, from coordinate 96,184 downwards.
CAGAAATAAATATGGCAGCAAGCACATCAGGAGGCAATTCTAATGAGAGACGGATAGGGTGACAGTTGTAAAGATGGGAAAAGAAAAGAGTCATGAAATATTCAGAAGACAAAACAGAAAGGATAAGACCATCAGTAGTCAAGAGCATGACTCCTATTCCAAGACTGAGTGGCACAAAGAGATGTTCCATCTGCTCCTGAGAAGTGGGTCTTCGGGGAACCTTTCTCGTGGAAGAGGAAGTTGGATTAAACTATGTTTAATATATGTAATATAATTATTTATATTACAGATACACAGAAGCTGTGTATCATATTTTAGAAATGTTTATAAGTAGATTGCAGATACTGGTTCCCTTCCAAGGCACCTCATGGCACTCACTGCCATTGATTTCAGAAAAAGGATGGGCCTGAATAAGAAACGAATAGCCAGATACACATTGTCCAAGTACATGGTTTTCTTAACGAGATGTGTTAATGGTGCCATTGTCCGTCTGCATGTCATCATCTATGGGAACTGTCCTCTGTCTGCCCCTCTGCACCAGCCCCGAGGAAAGGAGCAGACCACGGGAGCAACCGCTGGTCCACATACCTTTTGAATGAGCAAAGGCAGCAACTGGTGAATGAAGGCCCCTCCATATCATACAACTATTACAGGGTAGGACCAAGAGTCAAAAAGGCCTTGTCTAACTCCAAAGCACAAACTCCCAAGAACCACAGCCCGCTGCCCCACTCCTGGGAACACTCAGCTCTCAGAGCACAGTGCTAATAGTGTTCCCCAGATGTTTTAGGCCCAGGAACTCGCCCCACCTGCCTCAGCAACACTAAGGCCCACCACCCTCTACAGAGTTCTTAGAAGCAATCTGAAAAGCTTCAAAGTGAATGACAATCCAGAAAAGTCAGAATGTACACAAGCAAGCATAGGTCTTAGTGTGCGACCATTCAGTAATATAAATACATCAAGCAATAATAATAATAATAATAATAATAATATAAATACATCAAGTGAGTACACTTGAGACATGTACATTTTGCAATTATGGAGAAAGTCATAACTGCACTTTTTCTTCAGGATTTAGCCTTTGCTTACCACTGTGCTCATGAAGGTGTGACAGAAACCATGATAATTTTCCAAATTCGCTAGTCATGCTTCAAGCATGACTATGCATTCCAATTTAAAAAGGAAATAGAAGCCACACCAAAATCTATGGGACATCATCAGGTCTACAAAATAGAGCAGCTTAGCCTATATGAAACGTATTAAGTTGGCTCTAAATTTGCTAGCGAGGATTCACTAAATGAAGACATTCAGGGGAATCCCTAAGCCCTGAAGCTAGGATGGGAAATTGTGCATGTATATGCACTTTTCTAGAAGAAAGTCTGTAGCGTTCATCAGCCGTTATCATAGTCAGACTAGAGCCAGACTGTAACAAATAGAGATGGGCTTTCTAGTTTGCTGCTTCAAATCAAGGACTGTTTCCCAACGACCTTGGCTCAAGGACCAGCTCCACCATTTACAAACTCTGTGATCACAGTTAGGCATTTAAAATAGCTTCCAGCTTCCCTTTTGCTATATGGGAAATTGCATCTGTTATGTCTGCTGTGAGATTTAAGGGAATTAATACAAGATAAAGCCATTACTATACTGTCTGGCAGGTACTAAGAACTCAATGACGAGGAGAGAGAAGACGAGAAGTAAGAAAGACAGGAATAGGGGATGAGAGAAGAGAAAGCACTGGGAGGCAGAAAGGCATCGGGGAAGAGAAGCGTGTACACAGAGTTGTCACAGCCTCTGCAAAGTGTTACATGCTTTTTTCCAGAAAGAGAAAAAAAAAAAAGTCTGAAAGGTCATTTACCAGACATATGAGAAAGCTCCATGGAATGAGATGTGGGGGACACTGCACAGCTGCGCGGACCATTTAGGGACAGGGGATGACTTGCACTTCAGTTAATTAAAGAAAACATTAGAATGGGGTTCCCAGTCCAGTGTCATGCCCAGCACTGGACAACCACACGGGGTTCATGGCTCCTGCGGGGGACAGCACAGCTGCCCAACACCTCCAGCCTCACAGGAAGTCTTACCCGACAGCCCCAGCGGCGAGGGAGAAGTGAATAGGGTGAGAAGTCAGGACTTCTCACATGGCAAGAGACAAGTCCGACTCCTCACATGTTTAAAGAAAAGAACAAGAAAAAAAGAAGGTATCTGGAGTATTACAGTGGTAAGTCACAGAATCGAAGGAAAAGCTTCAGAGTTCAGCATAGGCTCAGAGATCTTATAAGCCCAACAGGACTTCTCTGCCCCTTCTCTCCTGCTGGTGACAGGCTTCCACCATGATGCCAGCAAATTTGGCTCCAGTGACTCGAAAGCCCTTTCCACTTCTTTTTTTTTTTTTTTTTAAGATTTTTATTTATTTGACAGAGAGAAACACAGTCAGAGAGGGAACACAAGCAGGGGGGAGTGAGAGAGGGAGAAGCAGGCTTCCCGCCGAGCAGGGAGCCCGATGTGGGACTCGATCCCGGGTCTCCGGGATCATGACCTGAGCCGAAGGCAGTTGCTTAACCAACTGAGCCACTCAGGTGCCCCCTTTCCACTTCTTTAATACATGATTCAGAAATTTTCCATCTCCAATTCCTTGTTTTCCCTTTCTTGGAAGTGCTCTGACTGGCCTCGTACAGATTCTGCCTGCTCTTTAGGCCCAGAAAGGGACTGAAGAAGAGGTGAAGTAGGCTGACCCCCCGAGTCTGGAGCATTTCTCACTGTGTGAGCTGGTGTCACCACCGTGGGCCACAGTGTGTGGAGTGGACCGTCTAAGCATCGCCACAACCATGGGCAGAAGTGGGAGTGGGTCTGCTGCCCCCACATAACACAGCATCAGCAAAGTCCCCCAAATCATATTCCGGAGCTGCCTTCGTGTTTTTGGAGACTCACTGTGTCATGCCATGATCGCTCCCTATCAGCAAATATATACAGTTTTTAATCCATATTAATAAAAAAGATTGTCCTAGGGGTTTAGCAAACTATAAATGAAATATTCACTTTCTTCCCTATACCAATATCTGTAAACTGAAAAAAAAAAAAGGTTGCTGAATTCAAACATGCTCTTTTCTTATATTATTCTTGATGTGAAATGAAATTACACTAACATTCTCATTTATAAGACTTTTACTCACAAGGACTCTGTTCTCTATTCCAGAGCTCCTGTGGCGATGTCTTTGTCAAAGTTTCTGTTGACATAAATATGACAAGATGTGTTCATGAAACAAGAGCAACATTTCTACTTATACTGAGCTTACATCTTCTATGTCCTTGTCCAGAGCCACGATTCTCAGAGGGGAGGTCAAGTTCAGACTGTCAGAGATGGTGGCTCCCACGGGGGCGGATTCCAGGATATAGCCTTGGTAACTGGGCATCGTGAAATACGGACTCTGATTGTTTTCATCCAGGATTTCGATATGGAGACTGGCGAAGGCGGGAAGAGGATGGCCATTGTCCTGTTCAGCCTAGAAAAGAAGTTTTAAAAAAGGTTAAAAAGTTGTATGTTCTTGGATCAGCCTGAAGTGTCACTTTTCATACTATTTATGAGGATTCTCTTTGGAACTGGTGTTAGTACAGAAAGAAGGGATGCTTTACAGTTGAGGGGCCCAGGGCCCTGAGAAAGAGTGAATGAGGAAGAGAAAGTCTATAGAGTCTTCATCAACTTTTTGCTGTCCTGCCCTAAAACTCAGTGCAGATTAAAAAAAAAAAAAAGTACTAATAATAATTGCTGTGAGTTATTGTATCTGCCCCTGAATATTGTTAAAGAACGTTACTGTGCTTTTGTGCACGTAGACAGAAAACCAAGAAACAAAGACATTTGGTAAATCATTGATGAAATATTAAGTATGAGGAAAAAAGACTCATCAAAGTATATTTATTTCATCCACATGAATGATCAAATCCCCAAATAATTCATATTTCCATATAAAATTAATAGATTAAGGCATTTCTGCCCATGGAAAATCCTCAAAATTATCATATATGGGACAGAGATGATTTCAATGAAATATTTTTAACAGCTGTAGAATTTCAAATATTATTTCACTGCATGTTATTCAAGTAAAAGTAATATTTATGTCCTAGAAATATGTTTATTTTCCTTTTTTCTCCTCTTCAGTTTAAAAAATTGATGAAAATTTGTATTTCCAATATTTTTTTTTCCATGACCATGTGGTCATGTTGGGAATTGGGCAAACACTAACTCTTAACTTTCTGTTTTCTTAGGAAAATGTGCCTGATTCTATAGCAATCCAAAAGTTTTATTTAAGGGAAGATTTCTCCACAACTCTGTTTTAGAAAATTTCCTCCAAAAGTTAGGAGAAACTTTGATACAAATCAATAGAATGTACACCTATTAAAATAAAGATTCAATATCCCTGCTGTCAATTTTTATTGATAAATTTTCCCCATTATTATAATAGTTGTGCCTTGAAATCAACTCCAAAGGAAGTTAAATATTTTATATTAAATAGCAGAGTAGTTTCCTGGATGAACTAATATTTTGGCCATGAAAATTTATAAGTAGTTCAGATGGATATCTCTGATTTTTTCAACCCAGAGGCAAGAACCTGGGCCTTCTAGAAGACAACTGGGCACTTTCCTCCAATTGTAATTTAGCATTTTCATCGACTAAGAGACTAACAAATCAGTGATGTATGATAGTGCTGGTGACTCTGAACCAAGAAAAATCACAGTATTTTTCCCTTCCTATTATTATTAACATTGAAGATATTTTGAAGTATCATTTATATTTATTACTAACATGAAATTATGGTAATTAATAAACTCACTGCAACATTACGTTATTTAAAGCATTGATAAAAACTACCTATTTTTTTTAAAAAATATTTTGGGAACCCCATCTCATTGCAATAGGTTCCTTCTATAATGTTATGCCACTTATTTTATGCATTTGAGTTTTCCCTGGGCACAGAGTGCCAGAGGGGTCTACGGTGTAAAATGTTTATGAGCCCCACTCCGCACAAAGGACAACAATCCTGAAATAATGTGCAGCCTTTTCCAGAATTCTGTATTCTTCTCACACGTAGCCCGCATGTGCTGTTGACGCCATGGGGAGCTGCTTCTGTGTCCAGCAGTTGTGATTAATTTGTGCTGAGCTGTGGACATTCTTCTAGGCTTCTCCTCTGCAACACACGGCAGGCTCTTCGAGCACAGCTGATCGGGGCGAGAGGTACAGTCTAGGACCAGGAAACATCACTTTTATACTGGATGAACCTAATTGTTCCGTAAGGGGTTTCGACCCAGCAAGTGTGATCTGAGTAAAGCAAGAGCCATTCATACACACAAGTCATTCTAAACAGGACCTTTTCTCTCCCCTTTATTTTGTAGCTAATTATCCAAAAGCCATTATGCCCTATCCATATGGACATACTAGTGATGTCATGAAAAGTCACAAAATCTGTCATTTGTCCCCGCCCCTCCCCACACCCAGTAAACACGCACCGACATACAATTTAGGGATGGTGAGAGGAAAACAAAAAGCCAGATTTTATCCTGGTGAAAGAAGTCTATGCTTTACATTCAGCTTCTAAATTTTTACTGCCGGTTGTGAAGCCAGGAAAAAACATGTATTATATCTGCACGATGAAAACAAAGTAGTCCAATGAAAAGGAAATAACATTCAAATCAGATCTCTGGGAACAACCTAATTCTGCATATCTTTAAACATAATACGTGAAACTCTGTTTTAACCCTCATACTAGTTTGTCATTAGTGTGGTGGATATGTTTGGATTGCTACTACATATACTTCGTCCGATTTCAGTGTCTCAGGGGTGCTAACCAGGTAGCTGTCTCCAAGGTCCACAGTCTTAACCCCTACCCTCTTTTGTATACCCCTCTCTAAATGTGAAAACATATTCTTTTGTGCTGATGGAGAAGCAGAAGGGTGGGTTTTAAGTTCAAGGCCACATCACATGGAAGTAAAAGGCAGAAAAACACCCAAATTCAGATGTCTTGATTTATGAGAGACTACACAGGGAAATTCACCACGTTTCTCTAATTCAGAGAGTGCAAATGAATATACAAATTTAAGACGGATGGAGGAAATTAGTGGCAGGAAAGAATATTAATAATATCGATACTCCAAATTAATTACAGGTAAAATACGGCACTTAAAGCAAATTAATACTATTACACTTCCCTCTGCAGCAAGACTGTGCATCAAATCTGTCATCTAATCCTCTCTTCTTCTAAACAACATAAATAGGAATTCTCAAAAATCTGACTTATTCTGTTCCCCTGTAATCACTGGGGAATGAGATGAGAAGCACAAAAAAGCAGGTCAAGTGAAACAAGGCGGGGTTTTTAAGAAATCACTTCCTCCCATAAAGATAATTTTATTTCTATCTACAGAGTCTGTAGCTACAGGTTAAACATCCTGTTTCAAAGCCAAGTTTTGTATGGAGAATTTCTGGGCACGACTCCCATTTTCAGTAATGAAACTAAACGCCAAGAAAGCAAAAGTAGAAGAAAAACACACTATTTAGTTACTTTAAAGGGCAAAACGCCCAAAGAGAAAAAATACTCCATTTTCAATATTAAAACGATTAAGTGTGGATGATCCCCCTTCCCTCCCTGAACCTGAGGCCTGGTAGGGCAAGCAATTTCACAAATCCCACCAGCTCTACTGTGAACCCTTTCAAGTACATAGAAGGATTTAGGGGACAAAGGGAAAATGGGGGCGATGATCAAGACATGGAAATGAATTCTAGGGAAGAAAGAAGAGATCATTTTCTCCTAGGCGGTCTGGAGATCTTGGCGGTGTACCTGTAAGACACACTTGTCACGTGTTCCCTCCTCACAGGTTCCCAAGCCCTTCCTCGTCAGACTCTACCCTGGCCTCACACAACCGTCCTTGGAAAACCATCAGGATGCTGACATGGATGAAAGCAGGATTTATTCTCAGGCCTTATTCCATCACCTATCTTTAGCATCTCAAGCACTGTTCAGCAGTCTTCCAGCCAGCATTTTCTCTGGGTCTCCCCCAGATTTACTCCTTGCTTCTTGCTGTCCTCTTTTGCTGATTTGTCCCTTTCTCCTGCTCCTGATAGCTGGAGAGGCTCAGGAGGGAGGGCTGGGCTGTCTCATCCTCCTCCCACTCAGGTCCCAGTGGATCCTGGCCGCATGTCATGTGGCCTGAGAAGTGTCATTGAGAGGTCCCAGCTGACCTCTCCTATCCATCCCAGCATCTAGGCCCACCTCACACCTCTATGTGGGGATCTACAGACATTTCTAATGTGAGCTCTGCCAAAAGGAGCTCTCACCCTCACAAACCTGCCCCATGGTTGTTTAAGATTCACGGCGGCCCATTCTTCCACCTGCTTGGCCCACCTCCACCTGCTGGGCCCACCTTCACTCCTGATTACTTTGCACACCTCATGGCTAATCCATGAACACACTTTATTGACTATAAACTTTAAAATACAGGGCACCTGGGGGGCTTAGTCGGCGAAGCATCTGCCTTCGGCTCAGGTCATGATCCTAGGGTCCTGGGATCCAGTCCCATAATTGGGTTCCCTGCTCAGTGGAGATGGGGGCGCTGTTTCTCCCTCTCCACCTGCCTGCTCCTCCCCTTGCTTGTGTTCTCTTGCTCTCTCAATGTGTCAAATAAATAAAATCTTAAAAATAATAACTTGTGAAAAAAATAGGATACCACATTAAAAAATAAAATAAAATAGGGGCAGCTGGGTGGCTTAGTTGGTTGAGCAACTGCCTTTGGCTGGGGTAATGATCCCAGAGTCCTGGGATAGAGTCCCACACTGGGCTCCCTGCTCAGCGGGAGGCTGCTTCTCCCTCTCTCACTTCCCCTGCTTGTGTTCCCTCTCTAGCTGTGCTTCTGTCAAATAATACAATCTTTAAAAAATAATAATAGCATAAAATAAAATGAAATATAAACTACAGGCAGGATGTAACCACTTCTCACCTCCTTCCCAGTTACCACCCTGATCCCACTATCACTACCAGTCCCCTGATCACATTAACTTCTCTCTTAGCATCCACCCTACATGACCATAACGGGAGCCTGTGCTTTCCTGAAAGACTAGCCAAACGGGGTAAATTCTCTCACCAAAGCCTTCAAGGACTTGCATTTCTCTTGTGCCTCCAGCATGCTCCTATCCTTCTCACTCACGGACTCTGTCTCTCTCCTGGACCCCAGGCTCCTCTTCCGTCAACCCTTTGTCCCCAAAGGCAGGGACACTCCTCAAGCCTGCTTCTCCCAGATGAGCACAGGCTGCTTACTTACTTGCCTCAGTAGGAGGCTGAATGTGAAAACCAGACACGCCCATGCCTCCCAGGATTCACTCACTCATTCCCACTTCTGAATGCAACTTGAAAGTAGACTCAGGGAAGAGGGTTTGCTTTGGAGAATTTTGCTGAAAGGTTCAATTTATACTTCCTTTTCCTGTTTTTGATTAGAGATTATCCTCATTTTTTCCTGACCGATTTAGGTTGTTAAAAATCTATTTACTCATGTTTTCAACCAATTAATTTATTTAATTTATTTTTAATAAATAAAATTTATTTAATTTATTTATTTAATTTATAGCCTTACTAGTTTATACCTTTCCAAGAGCCAGGCATTGAGGCACGCCTGCCTTGGAATTCAAACAAGAATGTCTTGAACTTTTATTTGGAAGCAAATGCTTATCAAAGTCCAAACATTTCCCTGAACACACATTGTAACTGAATTCTTTCACAAATGGCAAGTGCATTGTTGTGGAAGGTGGAAGGTATACCTCAGAAGTTAGCCACAGTAAAAAAAAAAACAAAGAAAAAGGAAAGGTGCAAAATGCTATTAGGATTCTGATACAAGATATGATACTTTAATGTGATATAAAAACAATTTCAGTGCTGCCTGGGTGGCTCAGTTGGTTAAGTGCCTGACTCTTGATTTCGCTCAGGTCATGATCTCAGGGTTGTAAGATCAAGCCCTGCATTGGGCTCTGTGCTCAGCAGGGAGTCTGCTTGTTCCTTTCTCTCTGTTCCTCCCTCCCAGTTTGCCCTCTCTCTCTCAAAACATTAATAAATTGAATCAATAAATTAATAAACACAATCTTAAAAAAACGAATTTAAAACAGGCAAAAGTAATTTATATTTTTACATCATCCAGTTGGGGTTCTTGGGTATATGAGGGGTAATGGCCAGGAGGAGGTGAAACATCTGGTCCTTCTTAATACCGTTTTTTGTTTGTTTTTTTTTTTTTTTTTTTGGTCTATCTGGGTGCCTCAGTTTGTGAAAACCCATCAAAAGTGACAATTTTCAGTAAAAAGTTTACTAAAACCTGCTATATACTTGCTCCCCCAAAATATGCACATAGGTTGCCCCTCCTCCCACCACAGTGAATGAATAAACTAGTTTGTGGCCACTAGTTTATAGTAAGATAGTAAACTAATTTATGGCCACTTAAGGGGAAATGGTGCGGTTTAATAAAGTCTGATCTACGAAGTGACCAGAACAGCCAACATTGGAAGGATATTTAAACACTGTGGATGCTTGCCACTTCCCATGCATTATTTCATTAAAGGCAGACTCCAGAAATAGACCCCGCCTTCTGTACTCCCCATCAGTGTTTCTCCAATACTGTGGTGCCGGAAGCCCCCCTCATCCGCTGCCTCCCTGTCTCAGGTGAGGTTGCTGTTAAGGCACATTCCCTGGGGGCCCAGTCAGGCTTTCTGATAGGTATTTATGTGTCTGTTTCTTTAATTATTATTGTAATGTTACTTTGCCTTACCAGGTTCCACATGACATTAATACATGGTGGGCTCTCACACTTTAATGCCCTGACAAGTGGGCATCTTGATTTGGTGGGGGGGAGCCCAGAAATCCGCCTTCCAGAAACAAGCACTTCCAGTGATTGTGAGATGTGGAGTCAGGAGTCTTCTGGGGACGAGTTAGGTCTGGTTCTTCATCTCCTCTGCCTCAGGTTCCTAGGAAGCTGTTACAGCAGAGGTCAACACTGCTCTAGCTTCATCTTCAAGGAGCTGCTAGTTTCTCAGTGTTAAGCAAAGTGTTAAATTTCAGTTAGACCGAACAGTTGGAAAAGAAAGTGCAGGAGCCTTACTTGTATAAGGGAGCGCTCTGTGGGATCCTGCTCAGTTCAATGAAGACCTGCAAGGGATCTGGGGCCAAGTGGCAATAGGTTACATTTCCTTTCTACATGCATACATTTTTCCTTTGAGATGTCTTTGGGAGAAATGTCTGTGGCAAGCTTCTCTTCCCTGGGTCAAAGATTATATTAATATTACCAACTAACTAGTAATTAAAAATAAGTGTATTCCATATCTTCTCGGCCCTTCTTAGAAAAGTACAGAGCCTTAACCCTACAGAAACATTTTAATACTCTAATAAATTAAAGAATACCTAAAGATTTTGACAGCAAGGGCACTTAGAATAGTGACTAAAAATATTTGCGAACTTATAGAACCACACCACAATTTACCGGATAAAATACAAAAAAAAAAAAAATCGGTGTGTCTATCACACAACTGGTTTGTTTTTAATATCGTAAATAGAGCAAAGAAGTAGTCTTGGATGGAAATAAAAAAAGAAAAAAAAATGTCTTCACTAGGGAGAATAGAGACAACACCCACCCAACAAGTGTTCATAATATGACAATAAAATCATACCGACACACTTCTCACCAAAGGAATATTTTTAATAAAGTGAAGTATATTTTATCCTCACCAGAAGAATATGTCCATTCTGTTTATAATTTATTGCATCGCATCTTCAAAGTTCCTGTATATGTCTCAATAATAAAAATTTTTCTCTTTGCTTAGTGCTTGAGATATGAACTGAAACCAGAATGACTAAAGTGATTTCAAATGATTTAAAGAAGAAAAAAACTCAGCTACTCTGGGGAAGACAGAGGCCCAGAAAACCCTTGCTAATCATATGTACCTCAGGCTCTTCTGCTGGTGCTTCGAATATGGTAAATCATCTTGGCTAAAAATAGCAAGGCCAGTCAGAGACAGAATTATGATGGTGATAAAGTAGTCCCTTTATTCTGGGATACTTTTAACTGTTTATCTCCCTTATTTTGCTCTGCCATCTTCCTCCCCAACCAGCAAAGGCCCATACAGGGTTCTGATCCCGTTCCCAGTGAGTTTTCTCTCTACCAGAAGAAAACCCCATTCAAGAGTTTTATGTGAGCTGGTGGACTAGAAAAGTCCATTTTGGGATATTTGAATTTCAAAAAATCCTCAGTATCCAAAACAAACAAACAAAAAACAAACAAACAAAAACCCCCAAAACCCAAAACCAAAACAAAAAAAAATACCCTGATCTCCAGGTGGGTTATTTTTCAGAGCTTGGAAGGTAGGGAGAGTGAGAGTTTAGTGTTTCTCCCAGGTAACAACTTATCCCCGAGGAAAAAAAAAATAGTGAGCAGACCTATCTAGCTTACAAGTTGTTAGTGTATCTCTCAATTTCCCATGCAACAACCAAGAGGTTCATGAAGACCTATTGGGAGTGGTCATGCAGGAAGGTGGCGGGAGTCGACCTATGTGAAGGGGCATAGTCGGGAGGGCCGGCCGGCCAGGGCTGTTCAGAAAGTGGTTCCAACTGAACAATTTACAATATTTGGACTTGCTGTTGTACTCCTACCATGACCCCTGCAGACAAGAGGGCCTTGCCAAAATCAAGATAGTGTGAGCAGAATGGATAAATGGCTTTTCTTCTTCTAAGCAGCAGCAGGTCACCTTGTAAGGAAGGAAGGTGGCCAACTAAAATATCACCTCTGCGTATCTTTTGTCAGCCTGCACATTTGGAGGGCTGCAATATTCAACTGCCGCATTCCATTTCTCTTCTAACTCAGCTGGGTGAATAACACCGTGAGACAAGGGGACATGATACATTCTTCCTTTTTATTCATTTCCATAAATGACATATTAGTCCATTCATTCAGCTTCGTCAAGAGAATTTTTAGAGATGTGGACTGCAGGGAGGATATATAAGTATGCAATGTTGTTTTGAGAAAGGAAACAAAAAATGGTTTATGTGTTAATCTGCTAAACTGAAAAGAAAAAGGAAAATAAAATTAAAATAAAAGATGAGCGTACATCAGAGATGTGCTGATGGACTTCTGAAAGTACATTATTCATTGAGAAATCCACGGAGAGGGTGGCTCAGTGGGTTAAAACCCTCTGCCTTCAGCTCAGGTCATGATCTCGGGGTCCAGGGATCGAAGCCCACATTGGGCTCTCTGCTCAGCAGGGGACCTGTTTCCTCCTGTCTCTCTGCCTGCCTCTCTGCCTACTTGTGATCTCAATCTCTGTCAAATAAAGAAATAAAACCTTTAAAAAAAAAAAAAAAGAAATCCATGGAGAGACTGCTATTTCATTCTAATCAGAAATAATGCCTGAAATTTCTGTGGGATAATTTCTCTTGACTGTATAAAGGATTTTGGCTCTTTTTTTTTTAAAGATTTTGTTTATTTATTTCACAGAGAGAGAGAGATCACAAGCAGGCAGAGAGGCAGAACGGAGAAGGCAGGCTCCCTGCTGAGCAGAGAGCCTGATTCGGGCCTAGATCCCAGGACCCTGAGATCATGACCTGAGCCGAAGGCAGAGGCTTTAACCCACTGAGCCACCAGGTGCCCAGGATTTTGGCTCTTAATAGACTCGGAATTCCTTAACTTAGAGACTCTATTTTTTTTTTTTTAAGATTTTATTTATTTATTTGACAGAGTGATAGCACAGGTAGGCAGAGGAGCAGGCAGAAGGAGAGGGAGAAGCAGGCTCCCTACTGAGCAGGGAGCCCAATGTGGGGCTTGATCCCAGGACCCTAGGATCATGACCTGAACTGAAGACAGGAGGAAAATAATCTAAAAGCATCCTTTCCATACTGGTGATTTCCTTGAGGCAGAGCTTCTACGCATTTTCTTCTCTCCCACAGCAGGTGAGGTTTATGTACTCCAAGGACTTAGAAAATTGAAAACCACGAATGTCATAAGCCTGAAAAACAGTGGCTCTGAGGGTTCCACTGAGTCCCTGTGAAGTAAAGAATCACTGATGTCACCGTTCACATAGAGACCAAGCACCTTCTAGGCTGTGGCATTAGAAATCTATGTGTAGGGCGCCTGGGTGGCTCAGTGGGTTAAAGCCTCTGCCTTCATCTCAGGTCATGATCTCAGGGTCCTGGGATCTAGGCTCGAATCAGGCTCTCTGCTCAGCAGGGAGCCTGCTTCCTCCTCTCTCTCTGCCTCCCTCTACCTGCTTGTGATCTCTCTCTGTCAAATAAATGAATGAAATCTTTAAAAAAAAAAAAAGAAAGAAAGAAATCCATGTGTGGCTAGCTGTTCTCTCAGACCTTGAGCCTTTTTTGTCTTGTCAAATGACCGGAGCAAAGAACCTTGCCAGGATTACCATCCCATCAGCACCAATATTCAAGCTTGCCAGTTTCAATTCCATGGCTTGTGTCAGAGTCAAAACATATTGGGTTTTTTTGTTTTTTGTTTTTTTTGTTTTTTTTTTTTAAGAAGGAGTGTTTGTTCAATTGTTATAAACAGCTTTAAACTCTGCCTTCATCAATACTGCCTTTTTCCAGGAGCTGAATTTATTTGAGAAATTTATTGCATCTTTATTCAAGATGAAGTCATAGCAAATGCTAACACTTTTGAAGATAGCTATTTAAATACAGTAAAGATGTAGGTACACAAATCCAGCTTCTCTACAAATCCGTGCCAGGGAGAAAACCGTTATGACAGATATTTCTTGAGCACCTTCTATGTACTCGACATGGATGGGGTCGGGGCCTGGGCCACAGCATAAAGAAATATATGACCACCTGCCCTACTGTGAAGGTCAAGAGAAGAGACACAGGGACACTGAATGCTGGGCCATTAGAGCTGTCACAGGGACGAGCAGGAAGTGGGGAGAAGCTTCCAGGCTGTGGATGGGTCTTTCCAGAGCGAGTGTCTTAGCCTCTGACACATCTGTGAAGCACTGATGCGAATCACTGATGGAACTATGTGACCCAGACTGCCCAAGACGAAAAGAAGGGGAGATTCAGGAGGTGGGGTGGCACCAGAGACACCCAGAGACACCTGGAGGCTAGAGGGAAAATGGCAGGACTCAGAGGATGGCAGGTGCTGCAGGCTGCCTGGACAGAGCATGTGCAGGATGGCTGATGCAGGATTAGGTTACCGTGCCCGTGGTGTGGGAAGACAAGGGATTGTAGCTCAGCCTGCGAGATGGTGTCTATAGACTGGCGGTAATAACCTAAAAATCAGAGACTGGGCACCTGGGTGACTCAGTCGGTTAAGCGTCTGCTTTCGGCTCAGGTCATGATCCCAGGGTCATGGGATCCAGCTCCAGGTCATGCTCCCTGCTTAGAAGGGAGCCTGCTTCTCCCTCTCATTCGGCCTGCCTCTATCCCTGCCTGTGCTCTCTCTCCATGTCAAATAAATAAATAAAATCTTATAAAAAAAAAAAAAAGAGAGAGAGACCATGATGTGATCACGTCTGTGAGCCTCATTTTAGCTCTGAGTCCAAGGGATTTGGTAAAAAAACACAATTATGTTTGTGCAACTTCAAGACGATGAATTATTAACAATTTATCCACTTGGTATTAGGTGTCGAGAGCATAAATATATTAAGTAATTTTTTTTTTACATACTACACTTAAAATCATAAAAGTGAATTTTCTGGGAATGAAATGATTCATTATCACCCAGAAAATAAAATATGCTTTCATATTTCTATCTCCTAGTTGCTTTTTGCTTTGTAACTATGGTGATCACATAACTTTCCACCCAAACTGGGACAGTTTTTAGAGTGAAAGAGACATTATGAATAATTATACAAAGGCAACAGGCACAAATTTGAATCATCCTGGGCAAACTAAATGTATGATTCTTTTTTTTTCTTTCAAATGTATGATGATTCTTATTCAACATGCGTATTTGGTCTAAAAAATGTTTAAGAGATGACAATATTTTAAAATTTGAGATAGTGTTTTGAAATGGAACATCCTTTCCTCTTTTAATTGGACTCCTTCCAATCCTTTAATTTTCACAAGGTGGTGGACTGCTCTGTTTTGTTTTCCTAATTTCACCTTCACATTTTTGTCAGTATCCTGAAAAAAATCCCTGGCTGAAATGGATGGAATAAAGATGAAAAATTTCTTAACCATGATGTTCCCAGCTGTTTAATGTGCATAGAGCTTTCTAAAGCAGAATTTTCAAAGTCTAGGAGAGAATACTTCCTTTTATTTTGTTTTTCCTTAGCTCCCGAAATAGAAATTGGGATCAAATCCAACAAAAAATTTTATGGCTGATGAAAAAATGAAGGATTACTGAAGAGAAAAAGGGAAGAAGTTGAAAAACTCACTTCAGACCTGCCAGATTGTAGCACTTCAACGGATCCCTAACAAAGCCACAGTATTCAGCTCTTATTCAGGCACGTGGCACGTTATTATTCTTATAGATTTATACCTTTGCTTATTATCCCCTTGACTGCACACAAAACAGTAATTTGAATCCAATAATGTCCGTAAAAACTTCCATTAATAATATAAAGTGTTATTAAAACATAAGCAAATTATCTGTGGCCTGTGCTAATTGATTTTTGTTTCGTTGATTGATGGGCTGCATTTCGTCGTACGCGGGTACACCAGGACAACTAACTTTGATAATAAAGGAAGATAATTGATTTCAAGGCTGAAAAGAGGCAGTTTGGTAATCGTGCCTGGTCTGCTTTCTTAGCTCCCACAGAGAGCAGCACCGCAGGCCTACACGGAGATCAACAGTAGACAATGGATACATATTTTTGAGTTTTACATAGGTCCATGATAATTGAAATAGTCAGTGAAAGAAGGTATTTCTCACACATGGCCATTTTATACAAATGATAATAGGAGTCTGTCTTTGTTGAATGACTCCCGAACTCCTACTGAATAAAATCGAAGGAAAAAGCAGTTTCACACAAGCTCTCCTCCTGGTCTGGCCCCATCCCTTATTTCCCTGTTAACTGTTGGTAGCCTACCACAATATGCCTCCTAGATTTTACTTTGGCTTTTCCTGATGTTCAAACATACTTCCCCCTTCTAGTCATTGGCCAAAACCTTCTGACACGGCAACGGGTAGCTTGGCGTAATCTCCAGAACATCCTTCTGGAATACCCAGATTAATTAATATGTCCTGATTCTATACTTCACCAGCACTTTTTAGTTGTCTTCCTATCATCAGTTGCTATGACATATTTGATTTATCAGCATGGACGACTCTTTAGCCTTAGAGACCACAAGTTCTTCCAGGACAAGGGACTACCGCATAATCTCAGCATCTGGTAACATATAACATGATCGGTGCCCACAAAATAGGTCCTAATTTGAGCTACAACTAAATGTATGTCTGCATATTGTTATTTGCAGTTTTGCCGACAGTTCAACCAACCACTTCCAAGCAACTGCATCTTAGTGAAATGCAATGAGTAAGGACCTTGCTTAGATAAACCTAAATTTGAGTCTCAGTGCTGCTGCTTCTCAGGAAGGTAACTCTGAGACACTGTCTTATGCTGTCTGAGCTTTACTTTCCACATATGTATCAAGGAGCTTACTATCAAGATTATGGGTCTAATTCAATGAAAAATGTACTTAAGTAACTTGGACACTGCAGTAAGCCTCCTTATCTTACTTCCTCTTTCTTTAACTCTTTTAAATTAAAAAAAACAAAACAAAACAAAACAAAAACCTCGGTATGCATTTCTGTAACTGTTGTTCTACCTGTGTGGTTAGGAGAAAGTCATATAATATATACCAGGCGTACTCCATGTCCTTGCTTGGTCTGTTCTATTACTTAATGTGCCTCTCCCAACTTCATCGTTACTCTGTAAATTGCCATGATTCCTTCACTGTCCAGCTCAAATCTTACCTGCCCGGCAAAGTCTATCAGAATTAATCGACCCATCATCCTGGTTTTCATAGTACCTCTTAAATAATTTTATTACAATACAGTAGGTATTACTTAACTGTAATTGTAATTATAATACCAGATGAATTCCCCTAGCTTTGATATAATTTTTCCAGCCTAGGACCATTTTTCAAAATAAAGAAAATAATAAGACATATATTGAAAGAATTTGTGGACTGGTAAGATCTTTTCTTTCTATGTTAGAAAGACAAGCAATATTTTAAAACACAATATGATATTAAAATAAAAAGATATAAATTCATGCCCATTTAAAATATATTTATGAGCAGTTTTTGTGGTCAGGAATTGATTCCTTTCAGCAAGAAAAAAATGCTAGAAAATATAACAAAGTTATATTACGTAGCATTATATATATTTGGTCAGGGCATTTATTATATATAAAAATACTCAGTATTTGAATCACAACATAATATAAACAGTTATCTTAAAGGCAGGCAACACAATATATTAAAACAGCTGCACACCGCTTTTTTAAACATTGCGGTCAGATAGCCACTACGGGTTTCTTTGATTAGAAATTTATAAACACAAAGAAGAAATTAGTTTAATTTACCTTAATAACCAAGTCAAATTTCTGGTGGAAGTCTCTGTTTACTGGCTCCAAGAGGCTAAGTTCTGCAGTCCTAGGGTCCATACGGAAAAACTGTGGGTAATCCTCAGGAGTCCCTGAAAGACATTGAGATTTCAGCACATAATTGAGAACAATACGTAATATGTGTGCATGCCGTATCTGTTTCCCTTCATTAACTGAGGAACAGAATCACAATTTCATTAGTAAATTAACTTTCAAAATTATGTGGTCTAGGGAAAGGAGACACAAATATGGTATGCAATTAATTAGCTTATGAGTCAGAAGATGGAAAGTATTTCTTATTTGGGTGATTTTCCAAATATCTTTTATTAGGAGAGCTCTTTAATTAATTTGAAACTTCATCACATGAAAAGAGATATTAAGTGTAGGGAGAACAAATTTTGAAGTATAAAATTGTGTTTTAATGGTGCATAAATCTTAATTATAGCCTGCATGGTCTTTCACCGTGTCTTGTAATAAACAAAGCTTAGTGATTTGAACAACATATCAAGCTGCTTGAAAATTAAAATGAACATATTCTGTTCCAGCTGGGCAAATATTTTTCTTAAGGCAAGAATCTAGCTAATCACATCAATCATATTAAATAAAAATGTATTGATGATGCTCTTAATGCCCAGAGAGGGCATTTCTTAAGTACAAGCATTTTAGTGAGTTAAAATACATTTCTTGCTGTAGACATTTCCTTCGATTGCATTATCTTCCTTTGTATGATTTGACATCTTTTTCTCAAAGTGAAGAATAAGTAGAAGTCAAATCGTGTAACTATAAAGTATATGTATACATTTGGCACAACAGCCATAAGAATGAAATAACTACGGTTTCCAAGTATTAAAGCCTACTGTGTACTAAATTCTTTATGCAAATAATCATCAATAAGTCTGTAAATCATTCCCATTTTACAGAGAAGGATTTGGCAACTTCGAGATAATAATTACTTTGTCCAAGACCGAAGAGGCAATATAAGACAGAGCTTGCCTTCAAATCCAGGTTGCCAGAGCCAGACATATCCAAAAATGGATTAATTTTTACTCTTCCTTTGCTTCAACCCTGAGATAAGAAGAGAAACTCTCCTGGGGCATTATATGAGGAGAAATAAAAAAGTTTGCAGTAAAATAGGCCTGAAAATCCAGAAATAGTCAAAATTGCACATGACAATTTAGCATATGATAAAATAGTTATCTCAAAACAGTAGAGGGAAATGGATTTTTGAATAGTAGCATTTATCAAATAGAATGGCCATACAGAAAATGATCGAATTGCATCCATTTTTTATACTAGAGTAAACCCCAAATGGAGAGTGCATTCATATATAATAAACAATGAAACAATGCAAGTGCTAGTAATAGAAGAAAATACAGATGAATTCTACTATAATGTGGGAGTGGGCATATCCCTCCTAACTATGGTTCACAATCAAGAAGCAATAAGGGAATAGACAAATAAATTTTATGACATTACAAAATAGCTTGGCAAGACACAATAAACAAAGTAAAACCACAAGTGACAAACTAGGGAAAATATCGGCAATTAACAACAGACACATGTTCATATCCCTAACACATGTAGATTTACAAATTAGGAAAGCAAAAAGATCAGCAATAATTTGGACAAGATTGGACTAGAGAATATAAAGAGTTCATAGAAAGAGAAAGACACAACTCTTGACCAAATACAAAAATGTTCATCTTTACATACAAGAAAAAAAAATCAAATTAAATTTGAGATTAAACTGAGACTCCATTTCCTATTTGTTATATTAACAATCATCCAAAGTGGACACCAGACTCTATTGGTGAGCTTGTGAGAAAACATGCACTTCCAGACATTTCTGGTATTATTAGATGAGTGTTATAAAATCTGTGATGGAAAACTAGGCATATCCATGAAACTGATGTGAGTATTGGGGAATTCTGAAAAGATGGCAAAGCAGGCATGAGGAATCTCTCTCTTCACATAGACCACAACTGGCAAAATCTGTCTGATGTAACTATTTTAGAACTCTGGAGTCTATTGAAGTCTTCCAAATTCCAGAGTAAGATCCGGACAGTAAAATATGATTAATTTCTATCATATACAGCTCTTAGCACAGTAGCGAGTACTCTGCAACTTGGCAAGGAGCTGGGTCCATGTTCCTGGAGAAGCTTATATACTGCTGCTGCAAGTAAGGTTGGGCAAAAAGGACTGTGTCTTGGGCGCCTGGGTGGCTCAGTTGGTTAGGTGACTGCCTTCGGCTTAGGTCATGATCCCGGAGACCCGGGATTAAGCCCCACATTGGGTTCCCTGCTCGGCAGGAAGCCTGCTTCTCCCTCTCTCACTCCCCCTGCTTGTGTTCCCTCTCTGACGGTGTTTCTCTCTGTCAAATAAATAAATAAAATCTTTTTTTTTTTTAAAGGACTGTGTCCTTCAAATAGCAGAGATCTGTGCTCTCAGAGGTGATTCCTGTTTCTGATCACAGTCAGACAACTATTTCTCTCTCTCTCTCTCTCTCTCTCTCTCTCTCTCTCTCTCACACACACACACACACACACGCACACACACACACACATCTATTGTTCCCATTACTATATCCCTCCACTTAGGTGGAATTAACTTCCAGGAGATTTGAAGGCCAACATCCGTTTTACCCCCTTCATTTTGCTCTCTCTCTCTCTTTTTCCCCTTAGAAGCCAGGCATTAAAGAATAGAATATCCAAAAGCAACCATATCTGAAGGGAAGTTAGAAAGCTGCTATGCATGCTCAGGGGAGGCAGAGGTTCAGAAATTACTTGAGATTATGTGAAGTATTTACACTTCAGACTAGTCCTCAGCACAGAGACAGACTACAGCTGTAAAAAATAATCAACCAAAATAGAAACAGAAATCAGCAAACCCTCGGCAAGTGAAAAATTCTGATTTCTAGAGTTATCACATTACTAGATTCAAATGCCCAATATGCAACAACAGCAACACTGAGTGGACAAAAAACAGAAAAGGTATGGCCTATTCAAAGAAAAAAAAAAGACTGACTCAACAGAAATTGCCCCTGAAAAATACCTGAATAATGAATGTCCTACTAGACAAAGATGGAAAGACAACCATATTAAAGATGTTCAAGGAACTAAAAATAGTTACAGAGAAAGTCAAGAAAATGATGAACGACCAAAACATAAATATCAGTAAAGAGATACGGAACCTAAAAAGAAACAATAAGAAATTCTGGAGCTGAAAAAGGCAACACTAGAATGAAATGGTTATTAGAGAGGTTCAAAGACAGGTTAAGCAGGTAGAAGAAGGAATCAATAAACTGAAGAAGGAATCAATAAAATAATCAATAATATAGGGCAATGGAAATTACTGAATTGGAGTAACAACAACAAAAAAAGATTAAACAAAAGGGAACAGTGCCTAATTGACCTGTAGGGTACTATCAAGACCAACATACACATTGTGGGAGTCTCAAAAGGAGAAAAGAGAGAGAAAGGTGCACAGGGACTTTCTGAAAAGTCTGAAAGTTGTCAAAATTTGATGAGAGATAATAGATATAGATCCAAAAAGCTCAATAAAATTCATGTAAGATGAATTCTATGACACACCCAGACACTTCTTAATCTAATTCAAAAGACAAAGACAAGGAAAGAGTCTGGAAAATAGCTAGAGAGAAGTGACTCCTCGCATACAAAGGGTACTCAGTAAGATTATCAGCCTTTTTGTTATCAGAAACCTTGGAGGCCAGAAGAGAGTGGCCCTTATAGTCAAAGTGCTAAAGGAAAGCAAAATGTCAAAAAATAATCCTATATTTGGCAAAACTATTGTGCTCAAGTGGCAGAGAAATGAAGACATTCCAAGATGAATGCTAAGGGAGTTCATTACCACTAGACCAGCCCTGCAAGCAATGTTAAGGGAGCCTGTGGGATACAATGTGAAGATAGTAGTTGATAATTTGAAGCAGAGGGGGAGAAAAAGATCTCAGGAAAGGTAAATAATATATGAGCAATTATAAAGCTAGTATTATAGTAACAATAGTCTGTAACTCCACTTTGTAGTTTCTAGGTAACATAAGAGACTAAGAAATGTAAAAGAATTATTTGTTTATGCGTTCAAGAACACAGTATGTATAGACATGTAAATCTTCTATATGAACAACCTAAAAGGGTAAAGACTTAACTGGAAAGGAGCACAATTCTGTACGTTACTAAATTGAAATTGGCATAAATTCAAGTTAGAGTGCTAGGACTTTAGGACTTTAGGATTCAAATATAATTCCCATTATGCAAACAAAGAAAACAGCTACAGCATATACACAAAAGGAAATAAAAAAGGAATTTTAACTCTACCAAAAAAAAAATCAGTGAAACATAAAAGAAGACAATACTGAAGGAAATAAGGGGTGAGAAAACTGTATGATATATGGAAAACAAATAGCTAGATGTTTGAAGTCCCTTCTTATCAGTAATGACTTTAAATGTAAATTAAACTCTTCAAAGACAGACAAATGGATTAAAAAAATAATCCAACTAAATGCTGTCTATAAGAGACTCACTTTAGATTCTAAGACACAAATAAGTTGATAGTGAAAGGCTGACGTGTTATATAACTCAAATGAAATAAGCTAGTCATTAAAAAGACAAATACTGCATGATTTTACTTATATAAAGTACTTAGTCACAATCACAGAGACAGTAGGTAAAATTGCATATTCTAGGCTTTGTGGGGAAGAGGAGAATAGGGAACTACTGCTTGATGGGTATAAGAATTTCAGTTTTATAAAATGAAAAGGGCTCTAGACACAACCTTATGAATGAATTTAGGATCACTAAACTGTAAATTTAGAAATGGTTAAGCTGTATGTTATATGTATTTTACTATAATAAAAATCTTATTAGCATTTATTTTTGACACAGAAACCCACTTTAAGGAATATTTTGCATTTTAATAATAAAAGATAAGTAATCACCTAGAAATACTTCAAAAGTGGTCTGATTGAATAAATGCTGATATATCCTGAAGTGGATAATAATGGAAATGAAAAAATGAATGATGAGTATCTTGACCCATTACCATATTACTGTAGAGGTATATATTAAGTGAAAAAAAACAACTTGGAGAAAAGTGCATATTGTATTACTAACTTTTAAGAAAGAAGTACACACACATATAAGTAAAAGCAAATACATATACATACGTGTATATATGAATATTAATAAGATGATAAACTATAACATTAAAAAGTATTACATATGAAAGAGATACAATGTATTGAGGAAATAGGCAATGAAGCTAGATTAAATTAACTATAGCACTTTAGGGGTGCCTGGGTGGCTCAGTTGGTTAAGCGACTGCCTTCGGCTTAGGTCATGATCCCATCGACCCAGGATTGAGCCCCGCATCGGGCTCCCTGCTCATGGGAAGCCTGCTTCTCCCTCTCTCATTCCCCCTGCTTGTGTTCCCTCTCTAGCTGTGTTTCTCTCTGTAAAATAAATAAAATCTTTAAAAAAAATTAACTATAGCACTTTAAAAAAATTAGAATCATATAAGTATTATGTATCATTATGACATTGAATATAAGGGCAGCAGAAAAAATAAAAATAAAAATTAGAAAACCTAAATGTTCATTCAGTTGGTGACATAAACACAAACAGAAAAGGACCAACCCAGATAACTTTATTTTTATTCATTTATTTTTTAAAAATGTTATTTATTTATTTGACAGAGAGAGAGCAAGAGAGGGAAAACAAGCAGGGTGAGTGGCCAGCAGAGGGAAAAGCAGGCTCCCCGCTGAGCAGGGAGCCCAATATGGAGCTGGATCCCAGGGCCCTGGGATCATGACCTGAGCCACTGAGGTGCCCCTATCCCAGATAACTTTAAAAGACAGTACCCTGAATTCACATTCATGGTGTAACGTACCTATAGAATAATAGAAATTACAAAAACAAAGCAAAAAAACAAAAACAAAACCCCCCAAAAACTAAAACACCCCTCAAAAAAACCTCAAAAGCCTGCCTATGATAATAATATTGTTCATGTGTTATTATTCTACGATGGTTAAGGAAGTATTTTGCCAAAAATGAAATGAATAAGTATGCCGTGTCTTAATTCTATCATTCTCAGTGTTAGAAATTGTTTCTAACAATCCAGAAAACTGGATTGTCATAGACACTTAAGGAAATTTGTGGCTGTTCTCCAAGTTTTGATATTGCGGATATGTAGGAATTTATGATCAGTTTCAGTCAAATATTACTGATGAATAAAGCTATAACTTCCTTTGGTAGAGCAAAAGCAATTATGATATACAACGTATCTCCAGATGATTTTCAATGGAAACCTTCATGTGACCCCTGAATGTTAAGTACTTTGCAAAAGCCAGGCTATTACTGAAGTATAAAAATGTTTTCCAAGAACAGAAGTGCATGTCTAAGTTCAAGGACCCTATAGATTCACTTAATTTTCTCATTTAGAAAATGTGATATTCATCCATTTAGCAAAGGTATACTTACTTCATCTGAAAAAGTTGTTTCTTGGTTCCAGTTCAAGATGGTGACATAGGAAGACCCTGAACTCACCTTCTCCATGGAACACACTAAATTACACTTACTGATAGAACAGTTGCTCATGAAGAAGAACTGAGGGCTGAATAGCCAAAGAGAGTGAACAGCAAGAGAGGTGGAGACATAGTAAGGAAAGGAATTTCCATCCCTCCATGCTGTGATCTGCAATGAGGAGGATGGTACTGAGAAACCAGGAATAGAAGCCTCTGTTCTTGGGCACAGAAACAAAGTGCTGGTTAAAAGAGCAACCAGCATACAGAAGGGATAACACTAGAACTCCTTCAAGCACCAGGGGAGCTACTGAATGCTTCCAGGTCAGAGGGACTGGAGAATGACATGGTTCACATTCTGACCTCACCTTAAAAGCCTAGACCAGAGCAAGGTCCAGTCATCTCAGGGAGCTTGTGACTTGAGTGAGCCCAATGTCCACAGGCCCACAGCAGTCCTGGTCACACTGGGGCACAGAGACAAGAGTCATTGTAAGAGTGCCAGGGAACTGTGAGAACATTCTCTTCCCCTCCAACCATTAAACTCCAGACTGGAGCAGGGTCTACCTCAACAGTAAGCTGGCAATCTCAAGGAACCCAGGATCCACAAACCCATAGCAGTCACCTTGTAGTACTGAGCACAGAAACAAGGTGTGGCTTTGTGTGTGTGTGTGTGTGTGTGTGTGTGTGTGTGTGTGTGTTTAATTATATTATTATTATTTTACTTAAAAATTCTCATCTTGTTTTGATTTTTGTTTGCTTTTTTCTTTCCTCTTCTTTTTCTCATTTCTTTCTTTTCCTCATTTATAACTTTCTTTTTTTATTATTATATTCTTCCTTTATTCTTTCTATAAAGAGCCATGGTTTAAAATAATAACTATCATTTACAGTTACAACTCCAACCAACCAGCAGAACTCACCAACCATTCACAAACTACAAAGAGAATATGTGCACAGGACCATTTGTTCAATTTTAGGACAAGTAGTCATTTTGCTCAATCCATAGAAAAACACAAACAGAAAGTCAAACAAAGTGGGGAGTCAGAATAATATGCTTCAAAAGAAAGAACAAGGAAAAAAATTCAAAAAAACAAAACAGAAAAAAAAAACCCACAAAAACCTAAACTAAATGAAACACAGATAAACAATATGCCTGATAAAGATTTTAAATTACTGATCATAAAGATACTCACTGGGCTGCAGGAAAGAATGGAATAACTCAATAAGACCTCCAATAAACAGATAGATAAAATGAAAAAGAACCAATCTTTTTGTTTGAATAATACATGTAAAATTAAAACACACACACACACATACTATAGGGAATCAACAGTAAATGAGAGGATGCAGAAGAAAGCATCAGCCATCTGGAAGATAGGATAAGGAAAGCACATAAGCAAAACAGCAAAAGGGGAAAGAATTTTTGAAAATGAGGAT
The DNA here is from genome assembly GCA_004023965.1 of Spilogale gracilis. Taxonomy (NCBI): domain Eukaryota; kingdom Metazoa; phylum Chordata; class Mammalia; order Carnivora; family Mephitidae; genus Spilogale; species Spilogale gracilis. Next base: position 70,658 of record PITA01002856.1, on the reverse strand, counting down.
AGATTAAGAGATCTCTTGGACATTGAGTGAACATTCACATTATAGGAGTCTCAGAAAAATAGGAGAGGGAAAAAGGTATAAAAAGTTTATTTGAATAATAACTGAAAACTTCCCTCACCTAGGGACAGAAAATAGATATTCAAGCCCAAAAAACACAGAGTTCCAAACAAGATAAACCCAAGGTGGTCCAAACTATAGCACATAATAATTAAAATGTCAAAGACAGAAGATAAAGAGAGAATCTCAAAAAGAGTGAGAGAGAAACATAAATGTTAACTGTAAGGTTATCAGCTGATTTTTCAGCAGAAAATCTGTATTCCACAAAGGAGTGGCAGGACATATTCAAAATGCTGTAAGAAAAAGACCCTACAACCAAGAATATTTTACCCAGCAAGGTTATCATTCAGATTAGAAAGGGAGATAAAGAGTTTCCCAAATACAATATAAAGGAGTTTATCACCACTAAACCAGCCTAATACAAAATGTTAAGTCCATTTCTTTAAATGGAAAAGAAATAGACACAATTAGACATAAAAAAAACATGAATAAAACGATGTAAAATATGACAACATACACTGTAGAGAAAGGCGTAAAAAAAAAAAGGGAAAAAGAAAGCTTTCTTCCTTTCCTGTTTTCTTTTCCTTTTTTTTCAGAATGTGTTTGAGCTTAAACGACCATTAAATTAATATGGACTACAATTTACTTAGAATGTTATATATGAACCTTATGAAAATAAACTTATAAAAAAATAATGAGAAAGAAATCCAAAGAAACATTACAGATACTCATTGATCACAAAAAACGAGCAAGAGAAGAAGAAAGAAACAAAGAACTACAAAAAAACAAAAAACAAAAAACAAACAAAAAGAACCCACGGAGAATACAAATGGCAATAAACACATACCTATCAATAATTACTCTAAATATAAATGGCCTAAGTGTTCCAATCAAAAGGCACAGGGTGACAGAATGGATAAAACAAAACAAAAAAACAAGACCCATCTATATGCTGCCTACAACAGACTCACCTCAGACATAGACACATACAGACTGAAAGAGAAGAGATGGAAAAACATTCACCATGCAAGTAGAGTGGAAAAAAAAAATAAAGCCAGGGTAGCAACACTTCTATCAGACAAAATAGACTTTAAAACAAAAACTGTGATGAGAGACAAGGAAGGACACTATCTAATCATAAAGGGAGCAACCCAACAAGAAGATACAACTGTAAGTATCTACACTCAACACAGGAGCACCAAAATACACAAAGCAGATATTAACAGACATTAAGAGAGAAAATGATGGTGATATAGTAGGGAACCCAAACACCTCACTTACATCAATAGATAGATCATCCAGATGGAAAATCAGCAAGGACACAATGTTTTTGAATAACACATTGAACCAGACTGACATAACAAATATAAACAGAACATTCCCTCCACAAAAAAGAGAATACACTTTCTTTTCAAGTGCACATGAAACATTATCCAGAATAGAGGATTTAGGCCATAAAATAAGGATCAATAAATTTAAGAAGCTTTAATTCATACCAAGCATCTTTCCTGACCACAATGTTATGAAACTAGAAATAAATCATAAGAAAATAATTGGAAAAATCATGAGCATGGGGAGACAAGAGAATATGATACTAAAGTACCCATGGGCCAATGAAGCAGAGAAGGAATAAAAGCAATACATGGAGGCAAATGAAAACAAGGGCACAATGGTCCCAAATCTCTGGAACACACTGAACACAGTGGTATGATGGAAATATTTGGCAACATAAGCCTACCTCAAGAAACAAGAAAAAAAATTAAATAAACAATCTAACCTTATGCTTAAAGGAACTAGAAAAAGAGCAAACAAAGCTTGAGGCAAGTAAAAGAAATTAAATAGTACAGATCACAACAGCAATAAATGAGTAGGAGCCAAAAAAAGGAGAATAAAAAATCAATGAAAAAAGGAGTTGGTCCTTTGAAAAGAAAAGCAAAATTGACAAACCTTTAGCCAGACTCCACAGAAATAAAGAGAAAGGACCCAAATAAATACAACCAAACGAGAGAATAGAAGTAATAACTGGCATGACAGGAATATAAAGGATTAGGGGCACCTGGGTGGCACCATTGGTTAAGTGTGTGACTCTTGGTTAGGGCTCAGGTCTTGATCTCAGGACCATGAGACTGAACCCCATGTTGGGCTCCATGCTTAACGCAGAGTCTCCTTAAGACTCTTGCTCTGTCGCTCTGCCCCTCCCCACCTCAAATAAAGAAATAAGATAAGAAAGCAATACAAAGGATTATGAGAGAATACTATGGAAAATTACATGCCAACAAACTGAAACACGTAGCGAAATGGATAAATGCCTAGAACTATACAATCTCCCAAAACTGAAATAGGAAGAAACAGAAAATCTGACAGACTGATTATAAGAAATGAAATTGTATTAGCAATCAAAAAATGACCCAAGAATAAAAGTCCAGGACCAGAGAGATTCAGAAATTAATTCTATGAGACATTTAAACAGAGTTATTACCTATCCTTCTCAAAGTATTCCAAAAACAGTAGAGGAAGGAAAGCTTCCAAGTATATTCTATAAGGTGACCATTACCCTAATACCAAAAGACACCACACACACACACAAAGAAAACAGCAGGCCAATATTTCTGATGAACATAGATACAAAAATCCTCAAGAAAATATCAGCAAATTTCAGACAATGATGCACTGAAAAGCTCATGCACTACAACTTGATGGGATTTATTCTTGGACCGCAAAGATGATTCAATATTCAAAAATCAAACAACACCATACAACACATCAACAAAATGAAGGATAAAAACCATAATCATTTCAATAAATGCAGAAAAAGCATTTGACAATATTCAATATCCATTCAGGATAAAGACTATCAACAAAATGGGGTTAGAAGAAATATACCTCAACATAATAAAGGCCATATAAGAAAAACACAGCTAACATCATACTCAATGGTCAATATCTGAGAGATTTGCCTCTAAAGTCAGGAGCAAGACAAGGATGTTCGCTTCACCACTTTTATTCAGTATAGTACTGGAAGTCTTAGTCACAGCAGTCAGACAAGAAAAAGAGGTAAGAAGCATCCATATTGGTAAAGAAGTTAAACTGTCACTGTTTGCAGATGGTAGGATATTATACATAGGGAACCCTAAAGACTTCATAAAAAAACTACTAGATGTAATAAGTAAATTCAGTAAAGCAGGTTACAAAAATAGTAATAAAAAAATCAGTAGTGTTTCTATACACGAACAACCAAGTTGCAAAACGAGAGATTTAAAAACAAAAAACAAAAAACAAAATTTATAATCACATCAAACACAATAAAATACCTAGGAATACCCTTAACCAAGGAGGTGTAAGAACTGTACTCTGAAAACTATAAAACACAATGAAAATATATGAAAAGGACACAAATGGAAAGACACCCCATGTTTGTGGATTGGACAAATTAATACTGTCAAAATGTCCATGTCACCCAAAGAAATCTACAGAGTCAGTGCAATCCATATCAAAACACCAGAAAACATTTTTCACAAACCTAAAACAAATAATACTAAAATTTGTATGGGATCACCTTGATCAAGAAGATCTTGAATTACCAAACTCACCCTAAGAAAGCACAAAGCTGGAAGTATCACAATTAGAGATTTCAAGATATACCACAAAGCTATAGTAATCAAAACAGTATGGTATTGGGACAAAAACAGGCACAAAGATCAACAGAAGAGAAGAGAGATCCCTGAAATAAACTCCTAATTTATATGGTTACTTAATCTCCAACAAAGGAGCCAACAATAAGTAATGGGGGAAGAGACAATATTTCAATAAATGGTGCTGGAAAACTGGACAGCTATGTAAAAAATAAAACTAGGTTTAACACATTAAACAAAAACATATTCAAAATGGATTACAGACCTACACATGAGACTTAAAATCATACAAATCTTGAAGAGAACACAGGCAGTAATTTCTCTGATTATTAGTGACTGCAACATTTTTCCAGATATATCACCTAACGTCAGAAAAACAAAAACAAAAATAAACTGTTGGGATGACATCAAAAGTTACTACACAGCAAAGAAAATAATAAACCTAACCAAACTAATGACACCCTACTGAATGGGAGAAGATATACACAAATGACAGATTTGATAAAAGTGTTAGTATCCAAAATATATAAAGAACTTATAAAACCCAATATTATTTCTAAAGTTCTGAATTTTCCCCATTTAGTTCTTGTCATGATTTTAAACTTGGAGCTAATTGTATTAACATTCCACTCCCTTGATAGTCAATTCATCTATAACTAAAATTTTGTCAATAATTTCAACCATGTTTTCATCTAATTTCTTGTTGTTCTCCACTGTTAGTTTTAAATTCATTACTTTTTTCCTTCTAACCATCCTGCTTTCTTTGTGCATCTTTGATCATTCTAATTGAAAACATTAAATTCCCTTTGTCCCACTTCCACGTCTTCCAAATCTCCTCAGGTCTAAATCCATTCTCTTATAATCTCCTTCTTAAGCTATTTCTGATGAGTAATAAAGTCTATTTTCTGCTCCAAAATATTGCCAAAACTGTGTAATCCATGCCCCCTAAAAACTGAAATCTCAATTTCTCTTATACTTGTCTCTCAAGAAAACCAAAATTACTCTATTAGTAGTTAATTTCTCAATTTAGGGAAATATTACAAAAATTTCCCTGGGTTATTTTCCTGATGCATTTTTATGGCAGTTCTTCTAAGAATGTAGTTCTTGTCTATACATGAGAAAGGCCAAGAGCCTATCCTACGTTCCGAATCAGAATCTCTGAAAAGCAAGGTCAGGAATGTATACCTTGGAAAATCTCTGAAGTTTGAGAAGCACCATGTTATGGTATACAAAATGTTCATGCCTGCTGTTTCAACATAAAAACAAGTATAGAAATCAGGAACTAAATTTTTGCTGATAGAATCACCATTTTTCTGACTATGCAGATTCAAGTTCCCAAGTTCCTCTCTTACAATTTCCCATGCACTGCCATGTGACCCTTCCTTGCCTGTGTCACTGCCATTCTTTTGTCCTGTGTCCTGTGTGTTTCTTCTGTAGTTCTATTCTGCTCCCAATCGAAAGCCTTGTCAAGACTCCCATGCTTGTACTACTCTGATAACCTCCTAAGTCTTCTGGCATGTGTCCATTTATAATAAGTAAGGTAAACATGCTAAAAAGCCATTTTAATCTCACAATGATATAGATAAAATTTTACTTATTGTTTATTGCAGTGATCCCTCAAGTATCATTTATTTACTAGTGTAATATACATACAATCATATAGACAGATAAGCTTCAATGTTTTTGGAGAATTATATAGACCCATGTAACCAACACCCATATTAAAACTTTAATTTCACATTCATTCTGTCCAAAAATAATTAAAAAAATACGCGTAACAAATATTTAATATCCAAGGTGACTCTTGCTGCTCTTTGCATGCATGCAATCTGAGGGAGGCATGGAGACTTGCAGTGAGGATGGGAGGACAGAAACACTCCTCCCTGTGTGTCTGCTTTCAACACATTGCAGTGGGTTTTGATTCATATATGACTATAAATTGATCTGTGTTTCGTAGTATTCATTTTTCACCGAACTAATACAGAAATGGTAACTAGCTGAGAAATATTTCCTCAAGTAAACTGGAGATTAAAAGTAGCACTAATGGTACAATCAAACATGAACACCAGGAAAGGGACAGGTCACCCATTCCCATGCTCCTAGTACAAGGATTTAATCAGTCATGTCATTAGGTCACATTGTGAAGATCCAAGCACAAGTCAGCCTGACAATTTTTAAACACTTGGTAGAATTAATTGAAATGTAGACTTACATCCAATGTAATTAAAAGTCATCAGTGCTCTATGCAACTGTTGAGCATTGAAGTTTTAACTAATAATTATGCATGCATAATTATGAAACATTAGAGGGCTAACTCAACTCATTTTTAACTCATGGGACAAGGAATGCAAAAAGTTGTCTTCAATCCAACATATAACTATCTTAAGCTAACATGTACACAAATCACCTGAAGTAGATCAGAGATAGCTACAGATTTTGTGCTTCTCATTATGAAGCAGAGTCTTTTTCCTGTTCTTGAATAAGGGCTAGATTCCTGCTTGATTTGACCAATGGTTGGTAGTAGAAATGATATCATTCCAGTTCTGGGACTAAGCTTTGAGAAGATTGGTAGCCTTCACTTTTAGCTTCTTAGAAGTCAATGACCAATGTTGTGAAGAAGGCAATAGACAAAGCTGAGGCCCAGGGAATAAACCACCCTGGACATCTATATCCCTGGCTAGCTCCCAGCTGACGCACACATTTGAGAAGCCTCAACTACACTGTGTGAGAAACAGAAGACCTGACCTGTTGATTCCGATCAACCCACAGACATATGAGAAATACCAAGTTGCTGTCATTTTAGGTCACTAATCCTTTGAGTGCTTTATTGTACAAAAATAGACAACTAAAGCACTACCCACTGTCTCTACAGTTTCCCTTATGCTTCCCCAGCTTATATTGTTTTTGTGAAATTTGGTTTATTTCCACAAAGTTATTTGTCCTGAATTTTATTTTTCCCACTGGCTATAAGAGGTTAATGATTAGAGTAACACAGTGAACTGAGTACTGAGAATGGTAAAGCCTTCCCACAATCCCAGGGTCATAAGCCTTTGGGCTATTACTTGAGAAAGAAACAGACTTCTATTTGATTTAAGCTCCTGTGTTTTGGAGGTTCTTTATAGAAGTATCTAGGCTTGTACCTTTACTAATATAAATACCCCCTACCCTATTACTATAGACAACATAACTCAGCTTTGGATTCAATCAGTGCTCTCATTTTCAGCAGATCTATTTTCGTGAGTTCCAGTATTTGTAGCTTATTATTCTACCCTCTGTGATCTTAATGGAGGACAGGACAAGACATTCAATGTGTTTGAAATGAATAGTTTTCTAAAACAATTTCCAGGGGAAGCCATAAAAATGTGAATGATATTGGTATTCAGTACTATGACCTGTGTAGTAGGAGAAACATCTTCCAATAATGTGTGCCATAAAATCAAACTTCTCTCATGCCTCCATAATAATAATATTTTACAATACTCCAGCTTATTAGTCAACAATAAGTTTCTGATAATGGAGAAGAATAACTCAAAGAATTCAAAAAGGAAAAGAAGAAAATTTCTGAATTAGTGGAGGTTATTCAAAATTAGAATCAACATCCTGGAAGACAGAAAGGCCTGAGGGAAGGCGACTCACAAACTATGTGTGAGGTTACTTAATGTTTGAAATGCTAGAATGTAAACAAGGATGCAGTTATAATGTGTATGGCACTGGGAAAACAAAACTAAACAAGAAAAGTAAAAGCAAATAAACAGAAATTCTGAACTCTCCCTCTAATATTTGTGAAATTTGAAATATCCAAAAGAGGGAATACCTTTTTCAATTTAAAATATATATTAAAGTCTCAATCTCCCTCATGGCTTTTCCAACATGAGCATCCTGTACACTTGATAAAAAAAAACAACAAAAAAAAAAACCACACAAAAAAAACACCTAATATTTCATAATGCTCATCTGAGTTAATGCATGATTGTAAAAAATGAACTCAGGTTTTCGGTTTTTTGATGTCTCCATTCTTAACCATTATTTGCTAGAATAGCCCTAATGTAATCATAATTATCATATTTACTTTGAATAATAAAGAAAAGTAGCTATTAATTACATTTTAATATTTACATGTTAGTATGTAACATCTATCTTATCTATATAGTATATTTATTACTTTTTAAAAAAGATTTACTTACTTATTTTAGTGAGACAGAGTGTACGCAAGAGGGGGGGGAGAAGAGAAGGGGAGGAAAGTGCTGAGCCTGCCTTGGGGATCCATCTCCTGACCCTGAGATCATGATCTGAGCAGAAACCAAGAGTCAGATGGTTAACTGACTGAGCCACCCAGGTCCCCTATATGTTATCCTTAAAACATAATACTTGCCATACCATAGGTGCTCAGATAAGAGTACCCAGCATTACAAAATACTAATATTACAAGCTATTATCATCAAGTAAGAGTTAGTAGACCTTCTTATACTATTGGATGTAAATACATAACTATATTGTATCGTTGTTATTGATGGTGTGGAACTGTCATGGAAATGCCCTTCTTGTCTCTTATGAGAACTTCTGATTTCAAGTTGATTTTGTCCTATATAAGCATCACTACTTCTGCCCCCTATAGGTTTACATATACCAGAAACACATTTCCATCCTTTCGCCTTCAGTCCACTAGGTTTAAGTGAGTCTCTCACTGGCAGCTTATCATTGGATCTTTTTAAAGAAATTCATTTAGCCAGTCTATGTCTTTTAATTGGAGATTTTAAACCACTTATATCTGGAGTCATGGATAAGGACTTATCACTACTTGATTAACGAGTGTTTGCAGTGCAGGCCAGTGAGGGTGGATAAAAGCTGCAACTCAGGGCTGACAGGTCATCCTCAGAGCTGCAGTAGCTGGGCCCTAGTGAGGGTAGACACACCGTGACTTAGGACCCCCCAAGAGCAGGGCACAGCGGTAACTGTGCCCTAGGGCAGGTTGCACTGCAGTGACAGCTCCAGGCCAGGGAAGGGACAGAGCAGACGGCTCTGAGGAGATCTGTCTGCTAGGTTCAGCACTAGTGAAGACTGTAGGGTCCTCCCCAGCAAAGGCTACAAATGTCCATGGTGGTGAGGTTTCCTGGGATTCCCCTGCTCTCTTGGTTCTGCATGAGAGTGTCCCTCCAAGGGGACTCCTCTTGGCACCGAACTGTTCAGACTTGGGGAAGGCGTAATGCAGGTAAAATTCTCAATATCCTTACAAGTCATAGGTTTGCTCAGCATTTTCTCTCTTCTTGAGTCTGTTTCGATAGCCTGTGTCTTTCTAACAATTTGACCATTGCAGTTTTCTAATTTGTGCATGGCTAGGTAATATGGCCTTATAACATTTTCATGTCTAAAAGGTCAGCAGTAAGGTCCTTTCATTCATTCTAGAGTGAGTAAATTGCTTCTTTTCTTTTATATTCTTGACCAACATAGCTCAAGGTCTGTCAGTTTTTTTGTTCCTTTCAAATAATGAATTTTTAGTTTCATTTTCTTTGTTGTATTTTTTATTTTCTGTTTCATTATTTTCCATACTAGAGTTCATTATTTCTATCCTATGATTTCTCTGTTTTAGTTTGCTCATCTTTTTCCACAATCTTGTTATGAGAGATTACACTGTTGATTAGATTTTCCTCTTTATCAATGTTGGCATGTTCATCTGTACTTAGCTTAGTGGTTAGATAATGATTGGACAGAGACATTTTTACATATTTGGAAGCAATAAATCTCCTAGTCTTTGTTGAGGAGCACTTTGTGCATTTTGGATCACATCTTTAGTCTTCAGTCCTGCCATTTAGAACTCCACCTTAGCTTTTGCTTTCTACTTTTTCAGAAACTCAAGGTAAGCTAGAGATGAAAACCCAAGGCATTCTCAGATGTTTTCTGAGAATATGCACAGCACTGTCCTTACTGTTGTTCTAAGATCCCCAGAAATATGTCAAAGCTTTTTGCAGACCTTACAGATATCATTCCTGGCTTTCTTTTCTAAGTTTATTGTTTATTTAGCCTATTATTTGTCCCAATTGTTATTTATCACTTCAGGCAGCAAGAAAGTAAAAACACTTGCCTGTAATTGTTTTTGACAAACTCCTCCCCATCTTCCCCCTCCAGCTCCCAAATAAGGCTTTCTGTACTGGGTGAAATCTGAATCAGTTTTTATGTGGGTTCTTCCAGGGAACTGCCAGCCAGGCCACATGACATTTCTTGGAAATGAAGTGTTCAAAGACCTCCAGTTTTGTTCAGCTTCTTCCAATGACTGCCAAGCTGCTTTGGGAATGCAGGTTGCTATTTTTTAGTGCTACCGCTGAACTAAAGAGCAGGCAATGGGAGTCAGGCAAGTGAAAAATTCCACTAAGTTAAAAAAAAAATTATAAAGAGTCAGCTGTTCTTCTTGAATAAATGTTCCCTGGGTTGCTTTAAGCCTTGATTAATTTGGGAATTAATGATCAAAAATTATGATTTTCATTTTTTTTAAACCAGTTTTTCATTGCTTTTATAGAAGGGCAAATTTTTAGGAGTCTTTACTTGTCTATTTTCAATGACTTCACCTGGGATAAATACCTATATTAAATTACTAAAAATTTAATCTTATATGTACTATGATTTTATTATATTGACTATAACAAACTTAAGGGGCTTCATTAAATATACAGCTCAGTGTTTATAAAATCATAAATACCTAAACAAAAATAATTCAGTTAATCTAAATTTATGTCAGTTTTATTGAAAATTTTAGTTTACCAGAAAATTCTATTATGTACTTACCAGTTGAGATTTAATTGTCACTTTTTGTGCCCTTTAGTACATACTCCAATTTAAACCTAAATTTCATCTTCCTAATAGTACAACGTGGAAGCGGCATAGGTTTGACTATCAGAGTTATACTAATTCTCCCCAATTGCCCTTCCCCATATTGGGATAAAACAATTTCCATATTAAGGCAGTGGTCAATTTTGACGCTTTTTTTCAATTACGAATTTTTGACTTTTTGCTTATAGTTTGACTATCTTTCACCCATATTATCCTGCTAATCCTACCCCCCACAGATATACTGGTATCATTTTTCTTGAAGAAAGTCAGCGCACACATCATAGGAAATAATGACTCGAGGTGACGTAGGGTCAGGTTGCTGGAGGTGATCAATAGTAAAGCAATAATTCTACCACTGATGACAGTTATAGTAGGACCAGTGAACCGTCTTTAGATGAACTTTGCATACACATTAGGATCAACGTCCTCACATTCAGTAAGCAGACCACCAAGAACGTGTGAGAGCAGGAGAGTGCTACATGTGGTGACTGAGAAAACTAGCTCTGAGGAACACATACATTCAGAATTATGTGGGTGGACTTAAGGAAAATTAAGACTTCTGGAAAAGTAAGTAAAATCAGAGCCATGGAAATCCTGTTTTGTATGTTTGATTTTTGTGTATGTGTGCTTCTATTCTTACCAGTCTTATTTAACTTAGGAAACATGCTTTTTCTTCCTAATGGTCATGACATCATCAACTAATGTTTCTTGAGAACTAGCTTTTTTCTAGATGCTATTACATATTTACCTGTAAGAAATCAAATCCTCAAAACCCTTTTACAGAAGATCTTTTTTTTTATCAAATCCATTTTAAAGAGGAGCAATCTGAGGCAGAGGGATTAGTAACTCACCTAGCATAATCATGAAATTATGGTTAGTAAGTTTTAAAGTCAGGATCTGAACATAGCTGAAACTACCTGTATAACACCTTGTCTTTAGAAATGCAAATATGAAATTATGTCTTTTTTTTTAACTTGGCTGTGAAAGCAAAGTCAGTGCTAATGGTTACGTGTATTATTTAAGACTATTCATCATACTATAGTTGGTGGCTGATGGTACAGAATAGCAGTTCATTATTCTGCTCTCATTACTATATAGGCTTCTCATTTCACTTAGAGTAAAAGACAAAGTAGATTGATAGTATACAAGATTCTGTAATTTCTGGCCCCCTCTTATTTTTCGAATCTTTTTTTTTTTTTTAAGATTTATCTTTTTTCTTTTCTTTTCTTTCTTTTTTTTTTTTTTTTTTTTTTTTTTTTTTTTTTTTGAGAAAGAGAAAGAGTAAGAAGGAGAGGGAGAGAGAGAATCCTAAGTATTCCGTGCTGAGCTTGGAGCCCAACTTGGGGCTCAGTCTCAATAGCCTGAGACCAAGACCTGAGCTGAAACCACGAGTTGGATGTTTAACCAACTGTGCCACCTATGCACTCTCACATGTCCTTTTACTTCCCTCTCCAATACTACTGACCTCCTTGATGCTTCTGAAAACCATCAAGCAAACTCCAGCTTTTATCTCTGCCTAAAAACTATTCCTCCAGGTATCGACAGGTCTAACTCCTTCAATGTCCATCAATGAGATTTTACTCAAACCCCCTCTGATTTTTTTTTTTAAGATTCCATTTATTTACTTCACAGAGAGAGAGAGTGTGTGCACAAGAAAGAGAGCACAGGCAGGGAGACTAAAGGGAGAGGGAGAAGCAAGATCCCACCAAGCAGGGAGCCCGATACAGGGCTGTTTCCCAGGACACTGGGATCATGACTTGAGACAAAGGCAGATGCTTAATAACTGAGCTACCCAGGCATGACTGTAGGCAGTTATATTACTATGTATGTAGTGTATACACATAGGCTGAAGGCTCAGATATAGAAAGCAGTTGAGGGTAATGCTGAATTCTACTGAATGGTCATTTTGAAGCATACTTCAAAAGCAATCTCTTCTTCAATAAGAGATGTATGATCTATCTCACACACATCAGTCTCTCTAGAAGACTATGAAAGTGCAAAGCAGCAACAGCCATATTTTAGCAAAAGAAATTTGAGAAGAGTAGCATAATCAAATAATCAAATTCTTATCATTTTTGCTTTGGTACAATTACCAGCATATGCACAAGGAGGAACCCGAACAGGTCCTGTGAAATTTTTTGAGAAAAAATTAGCCAAGGGCATAATATATTGTGCGCCCTTGGGTAATCATGATCCTTCTCCCATATGGTTCCAAAAACCCTTAATTCAGTTATATATTTTCAGAATTACATAATTATATCAAACCAATAGTAAAATACTAGTAGAGCAAGTGATACATTTTCAATTGATTTTTTTTCAAATTTTTCTTAGAGAATTCTTTAGGAGGTAACATAGAGAAAACTACCAATATGGAGATTAATATTCATTTTTTAAAGTGGTTTCAATTCTTGAATGAAAAAAAATTCCCATGTTTTCTTCTATATATTTCACTAAAACTAATTCTAAGAGAAAAACTTATTTTTTAATTTATTTTTATGTAAAAATAATTTCCAAGGAGACCAACTTTGTTATAAAAGGTGTTTCCTTTGATTTAGGACAGCTTTTTGTACATGGTCCTAGAGTGATAACTGAGAGTGTAAAATGTTAGCAGATACAAACCAACAAGGATGGAGTAGAGAATGCCTGGTCTATCTGATGGTGGCTGAATATCCCGGTCCTGGTCAACAGCTTGGATGGGCGGGGTAACAATGATGGGGTTCAGTTCTTCCTGGAGAAAAAAATTTGGAGAGTTTAGTTCAGCTTTATGATTCATGCCTCATGAAATATCAATACTCAGAGATTAGATAATAAAGTTCGGAGAGCTAGGTAATATCAGAGCTAGTACCAAAACTCAGGTATCAAGAGCTACAATTTAACATATTAGACTAATTAATTTTGAATCTGAAGAGGGAGCAATGTGTCCTCAAGGTCAAAATAAAAAGACATAGTAATTACATACTTAGAACTTTCTATCAGGAATTTCTCCTAATAAGAAAGCAAGGAAGAAAGATACCAATAAAGTTTCAATCGACCCTAGATATAATCAAATCAGAAGAAATATGAGGCTATCAAATATTATTTTTCATCTCTTTTTAGAAAAAATTTGTAATAATATTTACATTATCTTTATTCCTCGATCATGTTTTAAAATTTCACATAAATTGATTAAAATAAAATCTTTAAAAATTGATGCTTTAATGGAATAGCAATCAAAGCCCCATCATTGCAAATTTCATATTGTGAAAATTAATTCTATATCATGCATGTATATACATTTAACTTGTTATCCATAAGAAGATGCGGTTTAAAACAGTAATATATTTCTCTAAGTCAGTGTTTCTCAATATGATGTCCAGAGGTATATTGTTCTACTATCAAGACTGGCACACACTCTTCTGTCAAGAACCCAATAACAAATATGTTAGGCTTTGAAGGACATAAAATATCTGAGTCAGCTTTTCAGCTATGCTGCTGTAACACAAAAACAATAGGTGGGCATGACTACGTTGCAAGAAAACTTTATTTACAAAAACAAATGGTGAGTAGGATGTGATTTGTTAACCCCTGTATGAAATCATAAATTATAATTTATAAGAGACAAGCTGAAAAAAACAAATGTGTACTCCACACAGATAAATTTGTGATGCTGGTTAAATAAATTTTCAAAAAGCTAATCCACTCTAATGGATGTCTATTCAGAGACTCATGTTCTAATTTGCATAATGACTGTCCAAGAAGGGGGTTTATTTGCACAGTTTCTAGAATCATTCTTTTACATCTTGAACTCTGACACTCCCTTGTTATAACACAGGTTGAGAAATACTGTCCTAACTCTGTACTGCTCAGTCTAAACGTAATAGTAATTCTAAAGGCAAATGTCTATTTCAATATCTGACTTCACATTCTAAGGAATCACTTTAATGTTACTTTATGTTATTCTCAAATGATAGGCTCTTGAAGTACATATCCTGTACTTTCAAATAAAATGAGCAATTTTTAATCTCAGCAGAAATGTTTAGTAGTGCCATGCTAAAATAAAAAGGCAATATTGAACTGTAATGTATGATACTTAATTTTTTGATTAAGTGATGTTAAGCCTAGCTAGAGCACTAAAATATATTGTTATTGAAGTTGCAATAATTAAAGATAATCACTGACCAATAATATAAAGTTCATATATATCTGAGGGGCTCTGCCCAGTCCATAATCTCTAATGGGCTCTCTGTGGTCTAAAAGTTATTAATATCTTCCTAAAAACAAAGAGCTCCTGGAAGGGATAACTTTATAATAGTTTATTAACTTGTTGAAATGTGGATTCAAAACCATGAAAATGCTAAATCAACATTAAAATCATGCCATTAAACCCAAATGACTACTGTTTTGTCATTGTTGTCATTTTCACACAACACATTACAACACAAGATTTTTCTTAAACTCTTCCCCTTGCTCCCTGTTTTTGCCCCTCTTTCTGTGCTTTATGTTGTCTCTCCTCCCCGCCCCCACCTTTCTCTATCTCACTTACACAGAAACACACACACCTTCCCAATTTCCATTTTACTTCCTCTGTGATCTTGGATTTCTCTCGGGACTGAAAAAAAAATCCAAAGCTCTTCAAAGTACGTATGTTTGAAGGCAGTAGTTAAGGGCTGATAGCTCATCTTAGACATTTTTTAAAGGACTCTGACAGGTGAAGTCTCCATAGAGCTAGGCTACTCCAGTCTGGCTCAACTAGTAAATTTGTGGTAGCTTTTCCCAAAGTACAGTTCTTATTCGGACCTTGAGAAGGACTTTTGAATCTCGGGAATTTTTTTTGTAATCCCATCCTCCTTCCCACACTCAGGGATATATACTAAGAGATCCTAGGTTCCTGCTGTTGGAAATAACTCACCCAGAACTAACAAAAATTGAATCTGAGCTCTTCTAGGAAGAGTGGTAAATGTGAACAGAGAACTTGAGTGTCTCAGCAGAACCCCTTCACTCCAGTATTTCTGGGGAGCTGCTAAATGACTAACACATACGTGGTTTTAGTTTTGGCAATGAGTTATATAGTTTAAGATCCTCTTCCTATACAATCTAAAGTTGTCAGGCTGAGCAATGGAGTTTTAGTCACATTATTTAAAATTATATGAATAGAAAAAACTAAATATAACATGGTAAACAAAACCAAGGGAGAGGGAGAGGTTCTAGTAAAATTGCTTATCTTTCATAGTTGGTTACTAACAAATACATGGTGAAAACTGAAGAAATAAAAGGGAACAAGTGTGCTATTTAGAATCAGAAGAATTAAAAACGCAAAATAGCAAAATGTCAAGGACGCTGGAGACTGGGTATAGAAGTGAAGGTAGGTTATTTTTATTTAAAGTCATAAAGCCCCATTTCACTATGTAGTTACCAAACCCTGAACTACTTTTAATATTACAAATACATAAACTGTACTAGTGAGAATAAAATCAGC
The DNA here is from genome assembly GCA_004023965.1 of Spilogale gracilis. NCBI lineage: Eukaryota > Metazoa > Chordata > Mammalia > Carnivora > Mephitidae > Spilogale > Spilogale gracilis. Next base: position 54,692 of record PITA01002856.1, on the reverse strand, counting down.
CCTCTGGAAAAGGCTTCAGTACATTTCTGGAAATTTGGGAGAAGCAGAGTGGCCTTTTTTTTTTTAATAAGATTTTATTTATTTATTATTTTTAAATTTTTAAAAAGATTTTATTTATTTGACATAGACAAAGAGATCACAAGTAGGCAGAGAGGCAGGCAGAGAGAGAGGAGGAAGCAGGCTCCCCACCGAGCAGAGGGCCTCATGTGGGCCTCCATCCCAGGACTCCAAGACCATGACCCCAAGCCAAGGCAGAAGCCCAACTCACTGAGCCACCCAGGCACCCAAGATTTTATTTATTTATTTGACAGAGATACAGTGAGGGCACAAGTAACACACTTGTGGGAGAAGGAGAGGGAGAAGAAGGCTCCCCATTGAGCAAGGAGCATGATGTGGGGCTCAATCCCAGGACTTTAGGATTGTGGTCTGAACCAAAGGCAGCTGCCCAACTGACCAAGCCACCCAGGTGCCCTCAGCTGTCTTAAATAACTTGTTAGGACTGACTTGTCTCCTGCTATAAACACTAGCAACTTAAGAAAAACTAGTTTCCTTTTTTGTTAAAGATTTATTTATTCATTTTAGAGAGAGAGAGCAAAAGAAAGCAGAAACAAGGAAAGGGGAAAAGGGGAAGGGAGAGAAATAGTTTCTAGAAGACTCCTAAATGACCGAGGTGCCCCATGCAGGACTCAATCTCCCAACCTTGAAATCATGACCTGAACCAAAATCAAGAGTCCAAGGCTCAACCAATCGAGCCATTTAGGTGCCCCAGAAAAACTATTTTTATTTTTCTACCATTAATGAGTTTTTCAGAAAATTTAGGTTTAAAGGTGAAAATAATGAATTCTAAGATATAATTTCTAAGATTAGCTCCCAAGTACATGGGGGTCTCTGAATCTTGAGAATTTTTAACAGTAAAGGATGCTATATTTTGTTTAGAATTATACTGTTAAAATATTTAATATACTTTTTCATAAAGATAAGCAACATTTAAACCAGAGTAGGAAAATTATGTATTCATTCATTAGAAAAAAACAACATAATAACTTGTATCATTTTTTTAACTCTTCTCTCACCAAAAATCTCTGTATTAGATGCAGTCAGGCATTGGGAGGGTGTATAGATAAGCAAGAAAATCTCAGAGGGACACAATTCCTTAAAATAAGCAAGAATTTTATGGGGGGGAAAAAAACAACAACAGGAAGGGATGCCTGGGTAGCTCATTCCCCGTGACCATTAGGTCCTGGGATCAAGCCCCACATCAGGCTCCCTCCTCAATGGGGGAGTCTGCTTCTCCCTGTGCCTCTTCCCCTCCCCCCGCCTCCTCTCTCTCAATGAATAAAACCTTAAAAAAAAAAAGAAAAACAAACAATCATTTACAAGGTTTGGCAAACAATATATATTCACTTAATACATTTTTGTAAATTTGTATTCTACTGAATTACACAGCCTGAATCACTACTCACAAGTGGACTCCAAGGAAACAGTCCAGTGGTATCTACCATGAGAACAACATTCACAGATCTTGTGAAAAGGCAAGCACCTATGAGATGCATTTCCTTTGAAGAAACATTCTCTTCAAGTAGATAATAACTGCTGCTCCTTATTTCTCCCATGCTTACATTTCTCTTAGCTTCTAATATTACTGTTGGATTTCAGAAAATCATGCTAAAGAAATTAGAAATTCAGCCAAGGCTTAAATATACTTGTGTGTCTTTAAGGAAAGCATTAAGAGGTTCCTCTATGATGGTATAATAATTATTATTATTTTTTTTTAAGATTTTATTTATTTATTTGACAGGGAGAAACAGCTGGAGAGGGAACACAAGCAGGGGGAGTGAGTGATGGAAAGGCAGGCTTCCAGTGGATCAGGGAGCCTGATGCGGGGCTTGATCCTGGGACTCCAGGACAATGACCTGAGCTGAAGGCAGACACTTAATGACTGAGCCACCCAGGTGCCCCTATGATGGTATAATTATTGGAATCTCTCTTCACTGACAACTCTGTTGACTAATGGACACAAATATGACCTACAGCCTAGTGCAAACAGTTTGCAACATCTTCGATTCATCAGGTTGAATTCCAGGAGTCACATTTAAAAGGCACCCAAACACCTTGCCCCTAAAGCAGATCTGACGTCTCTTAGTCTTATTTGTCTTTAAGAAGTCATATCTTCTGAATATTGTTCGTGATAATTGGTGCACATTACAAGTGCACAGAATAGTAGGTTCACATTTCCCTGCTGCTTGAATCAGCAAAGTTTAACTTCCTGACATATTTACTAATGGTGATTAACCCCTAAAATGAATTAAGTCAACATAACAAGATTCATGTTGTGAGGATAATCATAGAATCCACTAAACAGTAACAAAAAGATTGTCTACAGTAAAAATGCTCTCTGATTCTGTGATCATAAAGTCTAAGGCTATTCTGCTAGGGACCTAGGCTTCGTGTTCATTAGCTGGTCTGGAGGGGTGCCTTGTCTTCTCAATAGATCTCACACCATGTTTTCATGTTCAACTGTTGAATTCTTTTTTTTTTTTTTAATTTTATTCATTTATTTGATAGAGAGAAACACAGCCAGAGAGGGAACACAAGCAGGGGGAGTGAGAGAGGGAGAAGCAGGCTTCCTGCCGAGCAGGAAGCCCAATGTGGGTCTCGATCCTGGGTCTCCAGGATCATGACCTGAGCCGAAGGCAGTCGCTTAACCAACTGAGCCACCCAGGCGCCCTCAACTGTTGAATTCTTTTGAGAAAGAATTAGAGGTAATTCGAGGGTTGGGGTCTGTGAGGGTTACTTATTCCTTCCACGTGTTTCTGCTGTGTGTCTATGTATAGAGATATGTGTACCTATTTATATAGATCATAAGTAAAAATGTATTCACAAGCAATCACAAAAGATTCTGTAGAATTATGTAGACTTCACACAGTCTGTTCTGTAGACCTAAGGAAGCCCCGACTCTGTTCTTTTAGGTGTTCAAACTCTTATCTTGCATAAAACATGCATTCAAGGGAAACAAGGAGATTTTGGTGGTGGGACACTTGCACCATTTTAACCAGCGTCAGACAAAGAAGAGTCATGGTCTACAGGACTGTAAGATTTTGCCTTTACTAACACATCATTCATTTGGTTCCTAAATCTGTTTCTTTCCTGCACCAGTAGACTACTTTTGAATAATTTTAGCCAATTCTTACATCTTAAAACAGTTTTCATTTCACCAATGGAAACTAATCAGTATCATTTATCATACAAATAAACGGGATAGTGAGTTTTGAAAATAAAAGCCTACATTGACATTTAGTAGCTTGATTAGTAAGGCTTCCAGCACAGTGAAGATACAGGTTACAAATGCACTCTAAATTCTACATTTTCTTTAAAAAAATTTAAATATTTTTCAACTCAACTTTTGGGTGATAGCTTCATATGAGTAACAGACACATAATATTACACTGAATCCATAGAAGTATTTTAAATTAAATGAAGACATTATAACCATCTTCAGATCTACCTTCTATAGAAAGTCTTACCCTGTTACAGTGGAAAACCCTAGAGAGGGCACAGTAAGAAGCAATTTTCCCTTTCTTTCTTTCTTTCTTTCTTTCTTTCTTTCTTTCTTTCTTTCTTCCTTTTTAAGATTTTATTTATTTATTTGACAGAGAGAAACACAGCAAGAGAGAGAACACAAGAAGGGGTAGTGAGAGAGGGAGAAGCAGACTTCCCGTCGAGCAGGGACCATGACCTGAGCCGAGGGCAGATGCTTAATGACTGAGGCACCCAGGTGCTCCAAGAAACAATTTTCAAAAGGTAAACTGAGCTCAAAATACCACATGTGTCTCTAACATAAGAGTCACACTTGTCTATTTTAATTACCATAATTCTTAACTTGGACTTTAAAATGGTCACTCTTCTATTTATAGAATACTAGACTCATCATTGTTTAGCTATGTGGTCTATATTTAAACAAATAATAATCTTACAGTATTAAAAGCAGATAATTATATTAAAATAGTAAAAAAATCTCACTATCAACTATAAATATATTCAAGCACTGATAATTAAGTGACTTAAAATGTTAGAAGCTATATAATACCTAATTATTGAATTTATTATCCATTTATTATTAAATTCTTTTCATTAATTTTAATGTATTCTTTATACCTAAATACTTCCCTTTTTCCATATCCTTAAAAAATGTTTACACGGGCCACCCTTTCAGGTCCCCTCCCTCCTTGGGAGCTTTATACTATCACTTTGCTATCTCTCAATAAATCGTACTTATCTGCCCCCCAGAAGTTTAAAACCTAATTTTTGTTTTAAGTCTATTACTTCCTTTAATGGAAGAATAAGGTGTAGACTATATGAAAGGAAATTTGATGGCCATTGTTATTCTTCTCTCATACTATACTGTAAGTGTTCTTTTTTCCTGGAAGCTTCTGAAAATGTTTAGCCAATTTATTGTTTGTTTCTATGCATTAACTGACACACAAAGGAAGAATTAATATATTCACACACAGTCTCATATAAACACAGACATACTTAACACATTCCATTAAGAGGGTGAATCACCATTTCTGCGTTTTCTTTGGTTAGTTTTGCTTTCTCCAAGTGGCAGAAATACCAGATTGCTTGAAAAAAGTATAAGATATTTTTAAATGTTCTATTCTCTATGACCCTTAAAAACAACAACAACAACAACAACAACATTAAGGTGGGTGGCATGGGCCAAACCACGTATGTTGGACTTCCTATGCGGTCACAAAAGAAACCCAAGTGGAACATTCACATATACATTTGAAGCCTATACACTACAAAGTCTATGACACCTGATTTTTTTTCAGTCTTTCAGTTTTGATAATAATCATCCCTAGAACAGAAGAGCAGAGAGCCCATGTGAAATACTCTGCCATGCTCCACAAAGAGAATCAGTTTTTCCTAATCACTGGAACTTTTTGTCACGTATTAAAGGAAACAAGCAAAACCGCCCTGCAGAGCTAACAGATATTTCATTCCATCATTTTCCTGAGCAAACTGTGTCTACATCAATGTCAGATTCTTTTTTATTCTGAAGTGTCTCTGAAAAATTGTTTGAGATATATTTTTACATACTATATATGTATTGTGTGCTGTGCTGAATGAACATGTGCATTTGAACACAATTGCAACTGCATATTTTACTAATATTTGGCTCCTTTACTAATATTGCCCTTGTTTTCAAATCATTTCTTTGAATCTTTGCCTTTTAAAATCGTTTCTTTGCTTAGCCTTAAGAAAGGTAGTTTGAGCTATTTTACAAAAATAATGAAATATATGCTCAGTGATGTGTTTATAAGGATTGTTCGTTACAACAAACAACATGCCCTGGAAGAATACACTTTGTATGGAAGTACTACATATGATGAACTTTTATAAACCATAAACTCATAGCCTGATGAATTACCAGTTATATTTAATTTTAAATGCCACTGACATGAAGAAATAGAATATTTTCTGTGTACCAGAAGTCTTATATTCTCTATATTTTCTATGAATCACTACCACCCCTTTCATCCTAAAGATAATCTGCCTTCTAATTTTTTTAATTAAAAAAATTTAATTAAAAAAATTTACTTCTTTTAAACTGTATACAAATAGAATTATACCATATGGTGTCACTACTGACTTTTTTCATTTATTATTAGGTCTTACACGATATGCATGCGTGCAAGAGTTAGGAACATGCAGTGTAGTTTCTGCACACTCATTTTAAAGGCAGTACCGAGTTCTGTGAGAAAGACAGTTTATTTCCTCTTCACATTAGTGATGACGTCTGGGTTGTTTCCAGCACACACTGTGACAGAGAGTGCTGTGCCCTTCTGCATGTCTTCTTACACATGAACATATCTGGGTTAAATATGAGAACGCAACTGCTAGACACGCATACATTCTGATGAGCTAGGTCCCTGCCACACGGTGTTCTAAGCTGATCCTACTGCCTTATGGTCTTTCCTAAGCACTCCCAGACAGTTCGTAATTCCAGTTATTTTAAGGTTTAACCATTCTGATAGGTCTGTACTGTTATCTCAGAGTGATTTTAACTCTTTTATGATGTGGAACATTTGTGAGGTGTTGGTTCATGTTTTTTGTGCAGTTTTCTATTTTTTTCTCACTGGCTCATTAGAGCTCTTTATACATTACAGTGGAAGTCTTTTGTCAGATTACTGTTTTGTAAACATTATATCCCATCGATTAATTACACCTAGACCCTATTAAGATTCTTGTGTTGAAGAAAAGTTCCTAATTTTAACATAGTCCCATTTATCCCTTTCTCTTTTCTTTCTTTTTTTTTTTTTTAGCATTTTATTTATTTGACAGAGAGAAACATAGCCAGAGAGGGAACACAAGCAGGGGGAGTGAGAGAGGGAGAAGCAGGCTTCCTGCCGGGCAGGCAGCCCGATGCGGGGCTCGATCCAGGGTCTCCGGGATCATGACCTGAGCCGAAGGCAGTCGCTTAACCAACTGAGCCACCTAGGAGCCCTCCCTTTCTCTTTTCATTTATACTTGGCTCTTTCCTCTACCTGTACACTCCTCTGACCTGAGGTATAGTTAATTTTCCTTATGTATTTCTATACAGATACTATCATACTTTCCCTTATTAAGATTTATCAAACACTCTTGCTAACTATATGTCTGCTTTCCCTTGCCTATAACCTTCCTGAGTGCAGGGCATATAGAAAGCACCAGAAACATTTGTGGCATACAGGCACTTAAGAAGTGTTGCCTAGGGACATCCGGGTAGCTCAGTCAGCTAAGTGTCTGCCTTTGGCTCAGGTCATGATCTCAGGGACACAATCCCAGGGGTCGAGTCCTGCATTGGGACCCTACTCAGGGGGGAGTCTGCTTCTTTCCTGCTGGCTGCACTCTCTCTCTCTCTCTCTCTCTCTCTCTGACAAGTAAATAAATAAATAAAATCTTAAAAAAGAAGAAGAAGTAGTGTTGAATAAAGGGCTTCTCCATTCTATAGTATTCAGCGAATTCCTGAGCTTCTCAGACCTAGCCTTGCTGTCTGCTTTCCTGTAAGACATCCAAACACACATCCTGATGTTTTATGAACATCTTTTTTATTACACTAAGATCTTTTTTTTGTGCTCACAAAGTTACTGCACCCAACTAAACTGAAAAATGGGGTCTCCACGAGAGTAGCTCAAAACACACAGATGTGAGTTTAAAGAGCATCATGGCGATGGCCTTTTGGGATAATAAAGAGTTTCATATATTGCAATAGATTTGAGTGGTGAGCTGATGTCCTTCAGGAAATCCTTCCAAATTTGCCAAATAAGTAGCAATAGTGCTTTTCAGTAAGTTATTTAATCCCTCAGATCTTGAATCATAATTTTCACAGTGAGGTAAACAATATCTACATTCCATTAATTGGTACAAGGATTCATGAAAGACAGTATATACCAAAAATAAATAAATAAATAAAACAGTAAGTGCTATGCTTACTAATGGAAATTATTATAGTATTATTAAAATTACTCTATTATTTTAATTGGCATTAAAATTGACTCTAAGTTATAAGCAGAAAGATGGGAAATTTTTCCATGTCAAGCTGGAAGTTAAGTTGACCATGCACAGTTTTCTGAGAACATGCTGCTGACATGAATTTTGAAGGTTTTATTTAAAATTTCATACTGATCAAATATTTGAGGGAATGAAGGGAGACTCTCATTACTATTTAATCTTAAACTAATATTTAGATGCAAAACCTGCAGAGCAAATTATCTACTAATTGTACCTAATGATAATTCCAAGGTAGTGTATCAGAGAGTTTAAATAGTCACTTAAAAGGAGCATTTCACTTTATTAAATGGAAGCTTCAGTGAAATTCTTTCCTATGCACTCAGGCACATTAGTCTTACATCCAATTTATAAACACATTCCCTATGCTTTGATCACAGAAATTGTGTGATAACTCTCTAATTTATTAATAAGTTCCTAAGGAGAGGCTCAGAGTCACAGTGACTCAAAGCATATGTACAGGTTCATTTAGACATTTTTTTTTATGAAGACGTCCATTGATAAATATTGAGAGAGCTCTCACAGAAAAATCACATGTTCAAGTATTGTGAGTGAAATATTCAACATAACAAGAATCAGAGGAATTCACATATGTGTACTTGAATAAAGCACATCTTGATCCATGTATCAGAGGGGCACCTGGTTGAGACACAGAATATGTGTCCATCTGATGGAGGTTGGACAAGGGAGTTAAAAAAAAAAACCACAATTGATAGGTAGATAGAGAGATAGATGATAGACTGATAATTAATATTTTGGGGAGAGTTATTCAAGTATCTTTAAAAAACAGTATAGTTTAATTTTCATAGAGCTGGCAATGGAAAACCTCTATAGGTAAATAGCAGAAAATTTTTTGTCTTTCTGATGAAGAAAAAAAATCATCCTGGAGTGACCTGTAAGTACAAATACAAAGAGAAAATATTTGAAACCCTGCACCCCAGTGAAAATCACTGCCAGTATATGGAAGTATTTTTTAGGAGCATTTGTCACCTATCCACCTTGTCATCTACCTACCTACTTACGCAGGTGATCTTTTGGGACTTTGCATGCATAAATTTTGTTGACTGTTTTACCTCTCATTACTTCATAATTCTGTTCTGAGCCAATAAGTATGCCTCAAAAACACAATTTGGAATAATATGCAGCCAGCACTCATGGTATAAATTAGGCTCTCTAGCTATACACTTGAGTTGTTCCAATTGTATTCATTACTGTTCTATGTCTTCAATTATTCCTATGAGTTAAATTCCTGGACGTGGAATTTCTGGATCAAGGAACGAGAATATGTTGAAGTTCTTTGTGCAAATTGCCAGATGGTGTTCCGGAAAGACTGTGACAGTTTGTTTCCTCCTAAGTAGTGTATGAGTGTTTATAACAGCATGTATTTGTCAATGTTGAGGGGGATATATGCCGAGGAGATTGCAAAATAAATGTGAGATTTAATTTTGCATTTCTTTGGTTGCTAGCATAATTTATGTGATATATTTATCTCTGATTCTTTTGTTCATTTACTTTGTCTATCTTCTTTGAGTAATTTAAAATTTTATTTCTATGGCATATGTGCATATAACAGAAATCAACACTTTGTTAGTAGTCTTACACATTTTTTTTAGTGTATTGTCTGCAATTTAATGTTCTTTGTTTTTGACATCTAGAAGCTTTGGCATTTTTATGTACTCAAATATATCCCTCTATCCTTTTTTGATTTCTGCTTAGATAGTTTTTCACCATCTGAAAGTTATATAAATGTTGAATTCTATTTACTTTTGAGTATTATGGTTGCAACATTTTAAGTTTAATGTTTCAATATATCAAGAAAGTTGAATAGTAAGAACTTAATATTCATCAAACTGTGGATGGAATTTTAACCTTTTTTTAAAAAGTAGTTCTAAACATTCTCTTTGCTTTTACCCTTCTCTCCTTAAACAGACATCTGCAGAATATTTAATCTCTCTCAACAACCTAAGAATCCTAGCTTTTTATTATATTTTATTACATACTGCTTTAAAGATCTTAATTTGTCCATCACTATGATGATTTAAAATAACAATTCAGACTTGCTCTATCATATAAGACCTGTGGGCACTAACCAGCAAGGGGCCTTGATCAGGGCTGGCTTAAGCCAGAACAGCAGTCCCGGGAAAGGACCAAGTCTCACTGTGCTCCACAACTTCCCAACTGTAGAATATCTATTCTCTCTGACATCAGCCTTCTAAGTGTGGAACAGTAACACTGTATGATGTCCAATTACATTCATTAATGTAACCACTTAATCATAGAGGCTTCTCAGCTTAAAACAAAACAAAACAAAAACAAAGTAGCTTTTGCCAGTCCCTTGCAATAACTATCGCATTTTAATATCCAATATAGACTAGGTTTCAAATACCTCATTATTCTATTTACATAACATTTCTTTGACTTAGAATATAAATACATTGGGGACCATTACGTTTCTTTTTTCTTGATTCAATTTTTCATTCTAATTCTAGTTAACATATATGATAAAATTGGTTTCAGCTGCAGAATTCAGGGATTCATCACTTACATATAACACACGAGTGCCCTCCTTAATACCTATTGCCCATCCAGCCCATCCCTCACTCACCTCCCTCCATCAACCCTCAGTTTGTTCTCTATAATTAGGAGTCTCTTAGGGTTTGTTTCCCTCTCTTCTCCCCCCACTCCCATGTTCATTTGTTTTGTTCCTTAAATTCCACACATGAATGAACTTATTTGGTTGTTCACCTTTCAGTGACTGACTTGCTTCATTAGCATTATGCCCTTTCTACCCACATCATTGCAATGGCAGGATTTCATTCTTTTTGATGGCTGAATCATAGTCCACTATTTATTTGTTTGTTTATTTATTTATTTATTTATTTTACATTCATAATTCACAGCTGAAGAACTGACTCACACACAACCACACACACACACATACACACACACACACACACACACATCTTCTTCATCCATTCATCTGTCGATGGGCATTTGGACTCTTTCCACAGTTTGGCTGTTGTAGATAAAGCAGTTGTTAAGATCAGGGTGCATGTACCTCTTCGAATCAGTATTTCTGTATCCTTTTAAATACTTACTAGTGCAATTGCCGGGTCATACATTTCTTTCATGGTTTGTACTTTAGTTGGTGTCTTTTTTTTTTTTTAAGATTTTATTTATTTATTTGACAGAGAGAGAGAGAGATCACAAATAGGCAGAGAGGGAGGCAGACAAAGAAGGGGAAGCAGGCTCCCTGCTGAGCAGACAGCCTGATGTGGGACTCAATCCCAGGACCCGGGGATCATGACCTGAGCCGAAGGCAAAGGCTTAACTCTCTGAGCCACCCAGGCACCCCCAGGATTGCACTGGTGTGATGAAATATTCCCAAATACCAAAATTTAATAATGTTAAGCTTACTTTCAGAATCCTATTACTAAGTTTATACTCCCAAATACCAATTGGAAGCATTCAAACTAGGGAAAAAGGATGTGAAGACATCCACACACCCAGAATTCAACTGGATTGTACATGATACTCTTCAAATGAGTTCAGTAAGCTAGTGAACAAGCAAGCACAGTGACCAGAAGTTTGGTAATTAGAAATAGGCGAAAAGTCGAGTTTTAAATGGAAGAAGAAGCTGAACAATTCCATAGGGATCTAATAAAGAACAAGGAAATGAACAAGTAAGGGGAATCAGATGGTCAGATTTATTTACTTAGAAAATATTTGAGATTGGTTGTTCTAATCAACTGACCCACAACTACTTACTGAAAGAAAGTAGAAAAAAGTAGAATTCCATTTATTGACATTCTACCTGGCTCTGGCTCTGTTTAATTCTCACATCATGGCTGGAAAACCCAACAAAAGCCTAGGGAGTGGTGTACCACGAGGAGGAATGTGGAGCCCTCTGATGTCCTGGGCCTCACCTGCCTGCCCACCTGCGGCTCACACCACATTTCTCATGCCTCCACTCAAGCATCTCTGGCTCTCCTCCCCCCAATTAGTGACAAAAAATTCAACGTATAATAATAAGAGGGCTCTTTTTGGCAATACAGATCTGTTAAAGAGGAAAATGAATTATTTTCTTAGGGAAGATGTGATGTCACTTAGTTGGGGTTAGTTTTCTCTATCATCAGACTGCAAATGCTCATCTACAGAACACACCCCTTCCCCATCTAGGGAATCCCCCTGTCTAACATAAACTTGGCCCGTGGGCCATAGTCTGCCAATCCAAGGCACAAGGCCTGAAGTCTCTATTCTGAAGCTTGGTATGAAAAGGTTTCCAAAAGTTGGTTCCACCTTACTACCTTTCCATATCTCTTTGTCACTGTCCCCATTAACATACTGCTCTCACCCAACGAAACATGTTAACCACTCCTGGTAAACTTCCTTACTCCCTGAGTCCATATCTTTGTCTCCACTGTGGCTCCCGAGACCTCTTAATGTCAAAAAAAAGTTTGAGGATCTGCTTAAACACAACCACCTTCCTGAGGCTCGACAGGAGCCTCCAGGTGGAATTGATCTTTTCTCCCTCTGAATACCCACAACAACAGGTACTGCCTGCTTCTCTGATCCCTAGTACACATACTATTCCCAGACTAGACCCTGAGGTCCTTGAACACAAGTCCTCGGTCTTGATTGTTTGTAGGTCTTCCTCTGGGTGGGGACCTAGAGAGATGTCCAGCAGATGGCTGGGGAATTCATGAGTGAGCACGGAGGGAGAAGGAGTGGGGGCGGAGGGTTCGTACTATGACTCTGACTTACTCCTTATCTCCTGGTCCATTTCCAAGCCCCTTCTAACGAGCTCCCTGCCTTGAATCCCTTCTGTTTAACTAAATGCCAGAGGCTCTGTTTCTCTCACTGGACCCTGACAGATGTAATTAACCTAAGTAGTGCACGAAAACCACGAGAATTATGCACTCAGTCATCCATCAAAGGAAGGGCAGCACAGAGACCAAGACGTCCCTAGAGCGCTGAGTTAAACAGGAGCTTTCCACAAGTTTTTATTTTTCTCATTAAAATATGTCAAACATTTTCATTCCTGGGGTTTTTGCTTTTGCTGCCTCTTTTGCCTTCTATCTGATAAATCAGGTCTCAAAGCCCCTTGCTTGGAGAAGCCTTCCCCAACCACGCTACCTATGAAAACTCCTTCCTTCATTTGCATTCCTCTTACTATTTGTTACATTCTCCGCGGTTGTATCAGTGTCTGCATTTACTGTATTCATTTAAATTTCAATTTTCTGTCTCTTGTACTAAAACATAAGTTCTCTGAAGGCTAGCACCCAAAATATTGTCTTGCAATAAACATCTCTCTTATTCCCTTTCACTCTCTCTCTCTGTCATTCTGATACACAGAGATATACTGTGTATCCATCCACAAAGATGGACGGATTATTTTTTGTGATTAAAAAAAGGACTTCCTTTGTCAATGAATTAAGATATAATTGGAAGACAAATCAACTAATATTAATATATAGCTAATAATTAAGAGCACATCCTGAGGTACTAAATTTCTACTGAATTATTCAGAGGGCCCAGGGTTGGGTGGTAACTAAACCCTAGTAATGTGAATATTAACGAATATTTCTGAAGAGTTTTACCCCCATCATATATTTTATTTAATTTGTGCCTCATAGGGGCAGTGTGAGAAAAAGATAATTACCCCCCCCCCTTTTTTTTTAGAAAGGTTAAATGGCATAAAAAGACAAAGCCAGTTGTATAAGAAGCTCCTTAATGTGGGCACTTGGGTGGCTCAGTGGGTTAAAGCCTCTGCCTTCAGCTTAGGTCATGATCTCAGGGTCCTGGCATCAAGGGCCACATCAGGCTCTCTGCTCAGCAGGGAGCCTACTTCCTCCTATCTCTCTGCCTGCCTCACTGCCCACTTGTGATCTCTCTCTCTGTCAAATACATAAATAAAAATATTTAAAAAAATAAAAATCTCCTTAATGAAGACAGAACTTGTAGAAATACTACCCTCTTTTGTTTATTTTTCAGAAATATAGAGCTACTCTTAATTGGGCAAAGTAGGCTAAATGAAGAGCTAAAATAGGAAATCTGCTGTTACAATATGCATGATATTTGTTGGTATCCAGCTTAGGGAAAGCATCACAGACCTATCTGCTAACCTAAGAAATTTGTGGGTTTATATGTGTAGGTACAGGTAGGGGCGCCTTCACACACTTTCACCACAGTCTGATAAATCAATGGCGCTAGAATGAGGTGTCACACAAATACATTTAAGGCACCGACTTAAAATAAATCATACAATGGAAGCCTTTGTTTTCAAACAACATACTTGCCAAAGGGGCGTAACGTGGAAAAAAACCCATATTTTCCCATTTCATACGGACAGATAAGCAGCTCAAAGGCGGCTAAGAATAGCCTCATACGGACGGTGTCACGCACCCCACCAGCCCACCACGGACCTATCAGATGTCATCTGTTCAGTATTAAGAGAGCCTAGAGATGAAAAGAATCTCAGGTGTTTTGCATGTAAAAGATAATTGGCAAATTGGTACATTCACAGTCTGTCAGTGATTCTTTTCCTTTCTGGGGACATCTTTCTGTGCTGATTTTTACCCAATATTCCAGAGCCATTCTGTCAGTGATGAAAAAGTAGAGATGAGGTTGCTTAGAGACAGCAAATCCTGTACAGCCAAGGGGAACTTGGAGGTCAAAGAGTGAATTAGATTGATGTCTTGTTCTTGCTTGAAAATAGAATTTATTTGTTTTGCTGACGGAGGAGGAGAATATGGATAGTCAAGGAAGGAAGATATATTATTTTTGTTGTAAGATGGCGTTCACTAAGAAGTAATAGATGTAAGGAAAAGAACAGTGAATATCATCATAGTAATAATCCATTTAGAAAAGAGAGACTATAATCCTTAGCATTTACTATTTCTTCTGCCAAATGAATTGCCAAATACATTTGAGGCAAATTCCCAGGCTAACCTTCAGTAGAAATGAATGCTAAAAGGTCAGCAAAATCACATCATCACACTGGATTAAATGCAGAGCTGGAAGTACAATGGGACTAAATCCTGAGTTCTCTCTGTATGAACTTGAATAACACAGGTATCTCCTTACATTTTTTTTTTTTGAAACCTTGTTTCTGCACTTGATTTTTTTTCCGATAAAAATAAAATAATTTGATTAAAAACAAACATACTAAAATAATAACCAATATGAGAAACATCTCCAAATTTTAAAAGAACACATTTTTCAATAACTGTAATAGCCACATTTCTCAAAAAAAAACTCATTTAGCAAATATTAGAACACTAATGATAATGCTATAGCTCAAAAACAAAACCTTGGCATAAAACATTAAAAAAAAAACTATTTCGTTTCTATTTGGCATTTGTGTTTCCTATTTCTACTTAAAATAAGAAATGCATGCCAATATAAGCTAATTAAAATGACACTTTTTCTTTGCTATGTGTTCCTTCAAAATTTCGTATGCATTTTTAATCTCAGAGAATGTATGCTTTAAGAAAAGTTCCTTGAAAAATTATAGAATGTCTGCATGAGGACACAGTGACCTAGAATTACTTTAAAAGTAATCTTCACCATAACGGAATGCCACAGAAGGGCTAAAAGTTTCACTTTTAGAGAATAATAAATTGTATGTATTTAATAGGCCTTGACTAAACAGGCCATGGCCTTGGGAAGAAAATCATTCTCAACACCCGAGCTCTGGCCAGCACACTGAATTCTCCTGCTCCCCTCTGGAAGGTTCTCTGGCACTGTGTCCTGATGGCCCTGGTGGGTTCAGAGTCAGAATGCACCCTGCTTGTGGTGGCAGCAGAGAGAGGTAAGGAGGTCTCATGAACAGCACAGGAGGTCAAGTCTGAGTAAGAGTGAAGGTAACCAATTCTAGCCTTGCCAGATCAGGAGAGTGGTCATTCAACAGAGCCCAGTGAGATGCAGACAGATAGCAGAGGAGAAGAGACAGGGCAGGAAGCAAGGAGAGATACATGGCAGGGAATGAGCAGAGTTCAGCAAGCTTTATCATAATGCCTATGACTCTTTCCACTGAGGGGATGTGCCATTCCAATATACCAAAGTGGAAAGGGCATGGGACTTGCTATAAATGAATTCTGCTCTGGATGTTTCTGGGAACCTAAAGGAGTCTGTCAGAGATGGACTCAAGTTTGTTCAAGAAACTCATTTTCCATGCTCCATCCTTTACTAACACTTTCAGAAATCCGTAGGCCAAGTGACAATAAATTAACTACAGAAAGGCTTCTGAGCATTCCAGAGAGGATCAAGGAAAAGGAAATGATGATTGCTTGTGTAAGAAATATAAATATGACCTCAATCTAGTTTAAAATTAAGAAAAAAAAAAAAACCTTAGGAATTGTAACGATTGTAAGATAGACTTTTCGTGATAGTACAAGGAGTACAGCTGTTAATTTCATGTCATTAGAAGCCAGGAAGAGCAAAAACAATTCACTCTAAGAGTCATTTACTTACATAATGACAGTAATAATATTTATAAGTAATATAAAATCACAATAATGTTTTAAACGAATACTGGAGAATAAAATACTATTTTAAAACACAATGGATACCAGATTACCATATACTGCATTAACTATGTTAAAACTTATTATAGTTTTCTCACTATTATGATTTATGTCATGTCCATTCCTAGAAAATACTGTAGGAAGCCTATTAACTTTTTAAAATGTTTAATTTATATGCAGTCAAGGGTTATTACCAAATGAAGTTCACTGCACTGCTTTAGTTTTAGTTTTTTTTTTTCATTTAAGAGAATTTTACGGACATTCAGATTTGCCATCAATCACTGCCAAATTTAACTTTTTTCAGTTTATAAAATTATATTCTTTTTTTTTTTTTAAAGATTTTATTTATTTGACAGAGAGAAACACAGCCAGAGAGGGAACACAAGCAGGGGGAGTGAGAGAGGGAGAAGCAGGCTTCCTGCCGAGCAAGGCAGAAAGCCCGATGTGGGACTCGATCCCGGGTCTCTGGGATCATGACCTAAGCTGAAGGCAGTCGTTCAACCAACTGAGCCCCCCAGACGCCCCTAAAATTATATTCTTTTATTTACCTTAGCAAATTCATGTGAGCTTCTAAAACATTCTTAATAATTGATTTAGTTGACGTCTCTGTGTGCATTCTTATGTTCTTATGTTTTTAAACATTTTAAGGTTTCCTTTTCTATAAAGATGTCTACTCTTTGTTTGATAGTTAACCTTCTAACACTTTATTTATGAGCATTCTTTTTATCTAAATATTGACTATTTTTGTAGTCCTAGCCTTTTGGAGTAAAAAATCAACAAAATTAGAAACAGTTTAGAAAAATACATAAAGAAATAAAATTCCAGAAGAAAATATAGATCACTACATACAAAATATAAAATTTGTGAGATCTTATCCATAGCCCATGGATAAAACAGATAACCAGTAGCTATTTAAAAAGATAGAATTTTTAAGTTATAAAACAATGAAACATATTAATGCAACCAACAAATAAATTATAGATTATGGGATATTATTGCCTACCAGAATAAGGCCTCATATTTATAGTAATACCAATATCATTTTAATAATAATAATAATAATAATACTGTTTTATATAGATAAAACACAAATGACCAATTGGAAAAATAGACAAAAATGAACAAATCCAAGATGAATAAATCATGCAGTCTATAAATATTTTTAAATGCTCAAATTCATTAGATTTTTGCATAAAATCAATGAAGCATGAAAATGGCCTATTCAATCTATACTGAGCACATGTAGGGATTTCCTACAGGTATTTCGTGCACTCAATAAAAGAAAAGTATTTCTTAATACTATTTCTTTTTTTTTTTTAAAGATTTTATTTATTTATTTGAAAGAGAGAAACACAGCTAGAGAGGGAACACAAGTAGAGGGACTGAGAGAGGGAGAAGCAGGCTTCCCGCCGAGCAGGGAGCCCGATGTGGGGCTCGATCCCGGGTCTCCAGGATCATGACCTGAGCTGAAGGCAGTCGCTTAACCAACTGAGCCACCCAGGCACCCCCTTAATGCTATTTCTTAAAAAGAATTTTCTTTTTTCTTTCCTCTTTACTCTAATTCATTAAACTGTGTTCATTGTTCTTTACAAAGTTGTTTTGGTACACCTTTGTATTTCTTAAAAAGAAAGGTATTTCTTAAAAAGAAAAGTATTTCTTAAAAAGAAAAGTAAAAGGGGCGCCTGGGTGGCTCAGTCATTAAGCATCTGCCTTTGGCTCAGGTCATGAGTCCCCGGATCAGCCCTGCATCAGGCTCCCTCCTTGGCCAGAAGCCTGCTTCTCCCTCTCTCACTCCCCCTGCTTGTGTTCCTTCTCTTGCTGTGTTTCTCTCTGTCAAATAAATAAATAAAATCTTAAAAAAAAAAAAAGAAAGAAAAGTAAGATACCAAAACATGTATATACAATGAATCGATTCTTAAACACATACACACGTAGTGCACATTTTAATATACAAGTGTTAGGAATCAAATGTTAGAGTGTACATCAGTCAGTGTTGGAGAAGAGAAGAAAGATAACGGGGCAAAAAGAGACAACATGTACAAAAACAGTTTGCATAAATAAAACAGCAAGTATGAATCTGTGGGAAATTACCTGATTTTACATATATAAATGCCCAAATGGGAAAAAAATGACTGTTGCCGTGTGGTAGGATGTCAAGAAGTTTTGTTTCCTTCCCGTAGGTTTTATTTCCTTCCTCATAAGATGTAAAATTAATCACAACAAACAAACAATAACATAGTGTTGAACTCATTTCCACCCAGAAGAAGGATCAGAGGGTTTAAATTTCTTCCCTAATTAAGTTAAAGTCATTTATCAAACAAATCCATCATCTACCCATACTATTGTTCATGGGTCTTAAGAACCCATACACCAGTGGCAATAAAGCAACTCTTCCCTTTCTCATGACCCTGGTCTTTGTTGAGGATCTTCGGGTAGAAAAAAAGTAGGTCCTAAGGGGGTTCTTTTCACATAGACAAGAGAGGAAGAGTGAAACCTCGCACAGTCCAGGCCTCAGAACAGACTGAGTCCTTTTTATGTCATGTAATGTTGTGTTTGGCATGGTGTTTGGCCTGTGGGAACAGCTCTATGTTCATCCTTGCAGAATGTGGGATGTGAGAACAAGCTCTATCCCACTGAGGAATGAGCCAAGAATACCACTGACTCATGTCTCTCCATGCTGCCAATCTGGTGAAAATGCAAGGAGATGACCACAGAATGGGAAGCCATCATCATCCCTCCATCTGTCTTACCTAGAAATCTACTACATACCCTGCACTTGTAAGTTAGTGTTCACTGTTAGAAAAGATGAATATCCAGATTTCTGGGGCCCGGTGTAAGACGTGCTTATTTCTCACTCAGAGAGAGTTGAAGGTCTCGCTGAGTGGCTCAGGGTAATAGAAGTACAAAGCTCTCCAGTGTTCTATTCACGGCTTCCACATTGCCTGAAGGTGAGAGTGGAAGATGTTATACGAGACTGCACAGAAGAGAGAAGAGTCCAGACCCCAGAACCTCAGCTCCTGATTTACTCACTGAATACTCATTTGTTGGAGTCTGGCATACTCATCACTGGGCTGGACACCAGGAGAGCCAAGGCCCCAGCTTCTCATCACACATGTTCTATTGAGTGCACGAGTTAAGAACACCACTAATTGTGGCTTAGGTACAATCTAGTATATGATACTTTCTCTATTTCCAAAAAAACCCAGAACATAGCCTGCACTAAAACCTGAGTGTGTCTCTGTCATTTCTCTCATCCTCCCTAGTAAAGACATCCCTCTCAATGTCATAATCATGGCAAGGTGAGCCACTGGAAATGTAATTTGGAGTACACATAAGAAACATAATTAGTTCAAGCAGTTTTCAGACTTAGCTTTCAGCAAAGGGGTACAAATGCAGATAAATGAGAAAATGAAAGAAAACAAGCCAATATGTATTTTTAAGAAATAATATTACTAAAGAGCATGCACTTTTGTTGAACAAAAGCAACTGACCTTTTCCTCAACTTGGCAGTTAGTGAGGTGTACCAAAACAACTTTGTAAAGAACAATGAACACAGTTTAATGAATTAGAGTAAAGAGGAAATAATGCACTTTATTCCAAAAATGATATTCTGGGCATTGAAATTAAAAAAAAAAGATGCAATAAACTGTATAAGTATCTGATCATAGTGTTTATTAAATTGCTTTTTCTATATCTGACAATCTATGAAGAAAAGCCTCCACCAGAATCACTATTTTGGAAGGCCAATGAAATGCATTATGAAATATGATTTTTCACTTGGTATGCAGGCATAATCCCATGTGCAATTCAAGCAAAGTGAGGAATTCAATTGAAAGTTCCATTTGTTACAATTTGATGCTTGTGATTAAAGAACCATAAAATTTTTCTCTTTGACATTTCGTTTTTTCCCTCACAAAAGCAGTCTATTGCAATTTCTTTAGTTTTCTTTCCTCTGAACTGTGAGGTTACCTATAAATGTTGGACTTCTCTTTTTCAGGAAGAACCACTTGATTTTATGAAAAAAGGCCCATAAATATATTAAAAATTCAAAGTGTTCTGTAGAGATTTTTAAATGATGTGTATAATAAATGTGTAGGTAATCACTACTATGATTATGCCCAAGATTGTGTCTATAATTTTGAAATATGTTACCTGAAGTGAATTACCATCCGTTTTGTCTTTGAATTATTTTAATACCTTATACTGTGTGATAATAAAGTAAACTGGCTTTTTGGATACTCATTTATCTTTGGTCTTATTTTGCTTTCTAGATGGTCATTCCATTGAGAGGGAGGCTTTCTCTCCATCACATCCAACACAGCAATCAGCTCAGAACATAGGAGATGTTTGGTTATTGTCTCTTGAATAAATGGATACATTCAGAACTTTGACAGGCATCATTTCTTGATGTTTCAAAATGAACACTTCCCAAATTCTCCCAACAGCTAGCTAGCTTCCTTTCTTTCTTTCTTTCTTTCTTTCTTTCTTTCTTTCTTTCTTTCTTTCTTTCTTTCCTTCCTTCCTTCCTTCCTTCCTTCTTTCTTTCTTTCTTTCTTTCTTAGGTTTATTTATTTATTTTAGAGAGAGAGAGCACAGGGGAGGGGGAGGGGTACATGGAGAGGGAGAGAGAGAGGGAATTTTAAGCACACTCCCAACTGAAGGCAGAACTCCATGGGGGCTCGATCCCAGGACCCTGAGATTGTGACCCGAGCTGAAATCAAGAGCCAGAAACTCAACTTACTGAGCCACCCGACTTATTTTCTGAGTAGCCCTAGGAATCTTTTGGAAGAATATAGGAATCTAGGGGGAATAAAGGGGAATGGTACTGTTTCTTCCCCAAAAAACTTCCCTTGTGAGTTTCTTCATGGTGGCTCCTTCTTAAAGGAGCTCTAGCCACAACATCACACTAATTATATCAATTTGTTGTTCCACAATGCTTTTAACTGATGTGGTATACAATAATAATAAAATGTTATACTCTATCACTTTGTAAGGAAAAGAAACATGGGAGGGATTTGGCTTTATTCTCTCCTTTCCCCTTAATAATCATTAACTCAATAATCTCCTGGTGGCCACTTACTGGCAGGGCTGTGTCAGTGACTTGGGCCAGAAGAATAAACAACATATGTCTTGCACTCATGAAAATTCCATTGTAATGAAGTCTATGGGTGGAGTCAGAAAATAACCAAAAGGTAGGCATATAATACATCAGACATTTGTGGTGAAGGCCATTTTCCCTGGCTGGTAGATGTCTGCCTTTTCACTATGTTCTCACATGGGAAATAGAGAGAAAGCTCTGGTCTGTCTTTCTTTTAAAAGCAGTTAGCCTAAGGAGGCCTCACTGTCTAAACCTACCAGGGGACCCTAATCCCAGCCACCATCACACTGAGGATAGGACTTCAGTATGTGCATGTTGCAGGGAGAAGGCTGGTCCAAAGCTCATTTACTTGCAATGCATACTGCAGGATAAGTGTTTGCCTCTTATCGGGATTATTCACAACTTCTGTCTACACTTATTTTTTCTAGTATTTCCTTTGGATAAGTAAATTTCCTTTTATAAGATTTTATTTCATTATCTACAGTCTTTCCTATGAAAGTTAATAGTCAAGTTGAATATAAATTATTTTTCAGTTATCCCTATATTTTAACAGACGATCCTAAAAGAATTATCAATCAAATATTAGTCAATGAAGGAAGAGCAAATCTACAAATTGATATAATTCTTTCCTTTACATTGATATTTTCTTGATAATGCTATTATGCATACATTTTTTTCGTGAAAATTGCTCACACTGTCAGTAAGTATATGAATTGCCTGGTTTTTTATTTGACTGTAAGTATTAAACATGTCAAAATGTTCATCATAGTATACAGTGAAATAACAATTGAAGATATTTACCAGGGAATCCCATGCAAACAACCAAATTTCTTTTAAAAAGTGAGCCACTCAGAATAGTTGACAACTGATTTTAATTTGACCTTATCTTATAACTGCAACTATGGTCTGCCTTTTCATTAATAAAAAATATAATTGTTTATATTTCACTCACATTAACAAATGATTTACTTACATGTAAATATCAGAAATTAATCATATTCCCTTCTCACCACAAACATTGCATGTTTTTCCAAGAATGTGTGATTTTATTATTATTATTTTAAATTTCCATTTTATTAAGATTTATTTGTTAGAGAGAAAGAGAGACAGAATGAACAGGAGAGGGTCAGAGGGAGACAGCATTTCAAGAAGACTCCATACAGATTGCAGAGTCCACCTTGGGATTTGATCTCACGACCCATGAGATCACGACCTGAGCTAAAACCAAGAGTCAGACGCATAACCTATGAGCCACACAGGTGCCCCATGATTTTGCTTCTAGTCAAAAATGGACTTGGCAAATATTTTCTAACAGTTCCTTATCTTTATCTACTTAAGCAACAGAGGAAATACATAAGATACAAATGAATAAAATGTAATATTCACTGTTTTCTCTAACATCATATAAGAGTTTAAATCATACATAATTTTTATATTTTTACAACTAAGTTGGAAATAGAAACTGGGGAAAATTTAAGATTTTATACACACACATACTCAGAGATATGCATACCATCCATCTTTTTGGTAGAATATTCTGGGTGCACTGGAAAGTAGAAATACAGTCTTTCATTCTGGCTCTGGCAGACGTCCACCACATAATCTAATTATCATCCCTTCGGCTGGATGGTACTATTCTTATTCCCAAGTAAGAAAGAAAACCTGCTACCAGACATCCTACCCAATAGCAAAGAAATGTGAATTGTCATTTAAATTCATGCCTTCTGGTTTTCATAGCATTTAAGGCTCCGGGGATACTGAAGAAAAAATTTTAATTTTGTTTACAGCTATCCACAGATATACTTTCTATTTATAGCTAACTCAGATTCAATTAGGTAGCCTATTATTTGATTAATTATATAGCTATCAAATCATTCAGGGCTCTCACTGTTTCAACAACATTGGAATAATATTCTTTCACCACTGTATATATGCAGCTATTTATGGTCTGAATTAATATAATGACAGCTGATACCAAAATCAAAATGATCTCTATCAGATATGGTTAATGCATGGCAATGATACATTCCTAAAGCAAAGTCAATGGGTAAGCTGTTATTATAAGAAATATTTCTTAAATGGAATTCTTTTAATTCTTAAAATATAATTTACAGATATAAGTAGGGAGTAGCATTTTGTCAAATATTTTAATAAGATAAATCCTCATTCTGGGGTGCTTGGGTGGCTCAGTTGGTTAACTGTCTGCCTTTGGCTCAGGTCAGGATCTCGAGGTCCTGGGATCAAGCTGAGGGTTGGCTCTCTGCTCAGCAGGGAGTCTGCTTCTCCTTCTCCCTCTGCCCCTCCCCTACTCATGTTTTTTTTTCCTTTCTCTCCAATAAATAAATGAAATATTTTTTTTTAAAAAGATAAAAATCCTCATTTCTATGCAATTACATTGCTAACTCCTATTTAAAAAAAAAAACTGCAAAAAACAACTAAAGACACAATATCTTTTTTGCAAACTATCCTGAAAATAAATAAATAAACACATACACGCACACATACACATTTTTAAAAAGATTTTATTTATTTATTTGTCAGAGAGAGTAGACAAGGGCAAGAGAGAGCAAGCAGCAGGCAGAGGGAGAAGCAGGCTCCCTGCTGAGCAAGGAGACCAAGGTAAGACTTGATCCCAAAACCCTGGGATCATGACCTGAGCTGAAGGCAGATGCTTAACCAACTAAGCCACCCAGGCAACCCCTGAAAATATTTTTGAGTACTCACTATGCATGTACTTACTTTTGAGTACTCACTGGTATGATTCCAACTTATTTTTACTGCCAATGGATGAACATGTGAGAGAAAATTTGAAGGAAGAGGGAACAATGCTTCATTATCTTAATCATTCAAAGGATATTATCAAGTAAACACAATATAAATACCTACAGGGGATAGAATCTAAAATTATAATAATTTGATAATACAGGAAATGAACTAAGTTTTAAAAAATAAGAGATTTTCTAAAGTGGTACATATAGACAATCATGATTTTTCTTACTATTAGGCTTCCTAAATCACACCAAACTATTCCCTTGGCTGTCTTATAGTAAATAGGAAATCTCCACCTTCAAAGGAGGCAACTTGATTTATATGCCATTCATAAAGTCATATGTAATAAAGTAATACAGTTAGATATAAACTTATTTTATATTTTAAAAATTTCACAAAGTGATAACAAAGAGTGTTCCTGAAAGTTATTTTTGAGAATACTGACTAGAAAAGGAACAAACCTAAGAGAAACCTAAGAGAAAATATTTTGGTTAACAAATTGATCATCAGTCTGGGTTGTATTCAATTTAACAAGAGGTTTAGAGGTTAATCAAACTATTTTACACTGACCAGATCCCCTGACCCAATGTAAGATGGTTAAAAACCCTTAAGAAGAGAGAGCCAGATAATATCTATTGTTAACTTAAATAGACACTTGTATAAAATTGTGGCTCAATGAAAAATCCAATGGAAATCATGCTATAGTTAGAACTAATGACAGTGAAAAAGCCACATAAAAAGAAGGAAGAATCTACCGAATATAGCAAAAAGAGAAAATGTATAGGAAATACAAATGCACAAAGAGAAATAATGTTGAAGTAGAAATAAATGAAAGAGAAAAATGAAACAGTAAATTCAAAAAAGTGACTCTCTAAAAACACAAATTAAATAGAAAAGAGTCATATTGATTATTAGAAAAAAAGAAAAATGACAGAAAGACAGATAGTAGGATATAAAACAGTGAATAAAAAGAGGGTTTTAACTATAGGTACAGTAGAGATTTTTTTTTAAAATATGAGAATACTTTACCCTCAACATGCTTCTAAATATAGAGATAAAAAAAAACTTTTTTCTTTTTCTTTTTTTTTTTAACAGCAACATAACTGAACAGCATGACTCAGGAAGATTTTAAAGGAAAAAAAAATTAACACATACCTATCATCAACCCAATGGATGAATGAAGGAATGAAGAGATAGGTAGGTAGACAGACAGAAAGATGAAGAGATAGATAGATAGATAGATAGATAGATAGATAGATAGATATAGATACAGATACATAGATATATAGGCAGGCAATACAGAGTCTTCCAAAAGTATGGCACAAATAGTTCAACAGTTGAACATAAATCACACTTTAAGCAAGAACTCTCAGTGTTAATTGCTTGTAATTTTAGAATACACCAGCTATACTCCTGACTCAGAGCTTCATGTTGGCTATTTTACTCTGAAATACCCTTCTCTACTATCTGAATGTCTCATTGTCAATGAAGCCCATCAGGACCACCCAGGAATGTTTCTACAATTTCCCCAATTATTCCCAATCCCCCTTAGATTATCAGAACCTGAAACAGAATTTGGGACATAATAAGAAACAAACATTATTTTCTGAATATTTTTAGGTGAGCATACACACCCTTGATTCTAAACCTGAAGTGTCTGGATGGCTCAGCATCTGATTTCGGCTCAGGTTATGATATCAGGTTTCTGGGATGGAGCCCCTGGTTGGGCTCCCTGCTCAGAGGGGAGTCTGCTTCTCTCTCTCTCTCTGCCCCTCCCCCCGGTTGTGTTTTCTCTAATAAACAATAAATAAATAAATAAATAAATAACTATTTAAAAAAATAAACCTAATGTAGTAAAATGAACTATATTATTTCCCTTCAGTTCTCAAGTACAAAATTTCAAATAAAGCATTAGGAAACTCAATTAAATACTTGTTGTTTAATACTTATGTATGTGTGTGTGCTGAAAATCACAGCAAATACACACTTTTTATCCTCAGAGTGAGTAGTGAGTAAATATGACCTAGTATTAATAAATTTCATCATATGGGAAGGAATCTAACCCTTAAACCTTCTTAATAAACACAGGAAAAGCTTTCATACATGTTTTGTTCATTCATGATAAAGATTATTAACAAATTAAAAATAATCAGGGCTTTAATAGTTGCCTTCAGTGAATTTCTAAAAACTGTATTATATATCATTTTAATTAAATATTAGAAACACTCCCCTTAAGATAAAGAACTAGAAGGCAAAGATGATAGTAACATGTCTTTAAAAAAAAATAGTATAGTTTGGGGCACCTGGGTGGCTCAGCCATTTAAGTGACTGCTTTTGGCTCAGGTCATGGTCCCAGGGTCTTGGGATGCGCCTGCTTTTTCCTTTCCCTCTGCCCCTCTCCCCGCTTGTGCTCTCTGTCTCAAATAAACAAAATCCTTTAAAAAATAGTATAGTTTAAAGAATCCAAGTCATATTAAGAAATAAAAGACATGTGTCAGAAAGAAAATATAAAATGTCATTCATAGGCAATAAAGTTGTCTACATAGAGATTACAAGAGAAACTACAAGTTATTATCGTCAAAAAGACATCAGTAGGTTTGATAGAAACTTCCTCGGAAATGTGCAAGGTGACCTCAGCAGGATGGCAGAGTAGGAGACACTGGCCTTCATTTCCCACAGGAAAACAACAGACAGGTATCCATGAGCAAAAACAGTGTGGGGAAGGCTCAGGAGCCCAGTTAAGAGCCTCCAGGCACACAGTGCTGGAAAATGCCTGCTAGAGCCCCATGGGAAGTGTGGGTGCAGGAACGGGCATAGCTGACATGTCAGTGCAGCGAGGAACAAAGACGAAGTGTGGGGTTGTCAGAATCAGCTATGTGGTGGGTACCATCTCGGTCCCTGTGGTCTATACCATGGAGGATCCTGGCAGCCCCCACAATAGCCATGGACTCCCCATATGGTGCGGAGCAGGAACCTCAGTGGCTTGCTCTACAGAGGACCCTGACAGCTTTTGCCACTGAGGCAGTCAGTTGCCATCACTGGTGAAGACCCCTGGAGAAGGAGTCACAGCTGCCCCTCCCTGGGAAAGTCCTGCTGCTTCAGTGCTTAGAGATCAGGGGTGCCTGCCTCCACTGGCCTTCATGTGCCCCAGACCGCAGGGGGTGTGGTTATTTCACATGTGCCTACACTACAGATCTTGACCCTGCAGTCCCTCTGGGCATGCCCATGCTTAAGACCCCAACTTTGCAGCTGCCCTGTGCACACGAGGGCTCTAGTCCCCAGCCCTGTGGCCATTTCACATGCCTCTGCATTTCAGTCACTAGAGCCAAAGCTGCTACCAGATAACTAGAGCTCCCAGCCCCAGAGCTGCTGTTGTGTCACACATACCCACACTCTAGGTCTTGGCTTTGTGACCATTTGGTATGCACCCAACTCTTACAGATCACTGCTGCTGTGGGTTAGTCAACACTCTGGACACCAGAGCCCTGGTCACTCTGTGAGGACCCATGCACCAGTCCTCGGTTCCATGGTAGTTCTGCATGCACACATACCTTAAGCACTAGACCTATCACTGCTGCAGGATAGCTCCTATAACCCCAGGGACACTGTAGTTCTACAGCAGTTCATGCTCTAGACCCTTGTTCTGGGGCTATTCCACAGGAACCTCTCATCAGAAGCAGTACCACCACCACTGGGAGGATGCCTGTATGTTGGGTTCCAAGCTTTAGAGCCAAGAAGGATCCCCTGACCATGACATACCAAAGAGGTGGCCATCAGTATTCTCTGTCAGCAAAGACCCCAACATCCCTCATTGCTGCTGCAGGCACCTGCAGCCTTGGTCACTGAAGACCACTGTAATCTTCACTGACGCAGACCTCAGTTGATGGAAAGGCATGAACACTATGCTGTTCAGCTGGGCCTTTGTTGGAGTTGGAACTGGAACTTGTATCACCTACCTACCAGTGCTCTCACAACCACCTACAGGTGAAGGTCCTTCCCCACCAAAACCAGTCGATAAAGTCTGAAAAAGCGTACTACTCCATCAAATATGCAAATATCAATGCATGACTACAAGAAACACAGTCAAGAAAACATAACACTACCAAAAGATACTGGAATAATTTTCCAGCAACTGATCTCAAAGAAATGGAGATCTGTAGGTCAACAGACAAAGACTTCAACATAAGTAGTATAAGGAAGTTGTGTGAGCTAAAAGAGAATATAGACAACTAAAAAAAAAATGAGGAAAATAACACACCATTAAAATGAGAAATTCAACAGAGAGATTGAAATTATAAAAGGAATCAAGCAGAAAATCTGGAGCTAAAGAATACAGTGAGTGAAATGAAAAACACAATAGTGAACACCACAGTGGACTTGACCAATCAGAAGAAAATATGCAAACTCAAAGACAAATATTCACTTATCCAGTCTGAAGCGAATAAGCAAAAGAATGAAAAAAAGTGAAGAAACCCATGGGAATTATGAGATATCATCAACCCCCCAAAAAGTTTTTCCTTTTTTGTTTTTTTCCATCATGGAAGTTCCAGAAGAAAAAGAAGAAGAGAAAGGAGCAAAAAGCTTATTTAAAAGAAATAATGCCTAGGGCACCTGGGTGGCTCAGTTAGTTAAGTGTCTGACTCCCGATTTTGGCTTAGGTCATGATCTCAGGGTCTTGAGACAGAGCCCCTTGATGGGCTCTACACTCAGTGGGTAGTCTGCTTGAAATTCTCCCTCTCTCTCCCTCTGCCCTGCCTGCTCATGCTCCCTCTCTAAAATAAAATAAATCTAAAAAGAAAGAAAGAAAGCCAGCCAAAAAAATTGGGGGATAAATATGAACATACAGGTACACACAGCTCATAGGTCTCCATACAGATTCAAAGAAAATTTCACTGAGACACATTATAATAACCATCAAAAAGAAAAGACAAAGAGAGAATTTTGAAAACAGCTAGAGAAGACAAATATTAATCTCATACAAGGTACAAGGCAACTCCTCCAGAGCTCTCAGTGGATACCTCAGCAGGAATCCTGCAGAAGAGGAGAGATAAAATGATATATTCAAGATGACAAAAGGAAAACAACAACAAACTTTCCAACCAAGAATACTTTACCTAGTAAGCTTTCCCTTCACATATGAAGAGGAGATAAAGAATTTTCCCAGACAAACAATAGGTTTAGGAGTTCATCAGAACTAGATAAGTCTTACAAGAAATGCTAATGAGATATTCAGGCAGAAAGGAAAAGATGCTAATTAATAACATGAAAACATATGAAAATACAAATCTCACTGATATACAGGTAAGTATATAGTTAAAATAAGATATTCTCATAATGGTAGTCTATGAATCACTTAACTCTAACATAAAGGTTAAAAGATAAAAGTATTAGAAATAATTATAGCTTTAATAATCTGATATATAAGATATAAACTGTGATATTAAAAATATAAATTGTGATGGGAGAAGTAAAAAGGTAGAGTTTTTGTATGTGGTTGAAATTAAATTATTATCAGTCTAAAATACACTTATAAGGGGTGCCTCGGTGGCTCAGTTGTTAAGCGTCTACCTTTGGCTCAGGTCATGATCTGGAGTCCCGGGATCGAGCCCCACATTGGGCTCCCTGATGGGCGGGAAGCCTGTTTCTCCCTCTCTCAGCTTGTGTTCCCTCTCTAGCAGAGTTTCTGTCAAATAAATAAATAAAATCTTAAAAAAAAATACTTATGTTTTATGTAAGTCTCATAGTAACAAAAATGTAAAAACCTTAAAAAAGGTAAATACACAAAATCTAAAGAGAAAAGAATCCAAGTATATTATTATGGAAACTCATCAAATCATACACAGACACACACACAATAGCAATACAGAAAGAAACAAAAGAAATGCAATATAGCTAAAACAATGAACAAATGTCAATAATAGAGTCCTTACCTATCAATAATTATTTTAAATGTAAATGGACTAAATTTTAATTTTCCTTCTGAAAGACATAGAGTGGTTGAATGGATAAAAAAAACAAGACCCAACTATATATGCCTACAGGAGACTTGTGTACTTTAAGGATGCATAGAGGCTTAAAGTAAAGAGACAGAAAAGATATACTATGCAGGGGCGCCTGGGCGGCTCAGTTGGTTAAGTGACTGCCTTCGGCTCAGGTCATGATCCCGGAGACCCAGGATCAAGTCCCACATCAGGCTTCCTGCTTGGCAGGAAGCCTGCTTCTCCCTCTCTCACTTCCCCCTGCTTGTGTTCCCTCTCTGGCTGTGTTTCTGTCAAATAAATAAAATCTTAAAAAAAAAAAAATGGGGCGCCTGGGTGGCTCAGTTGGTTAGGCGACTGCTTTCGGCTCAGGTCATGATCCCGGAGACCCGGGATCAAGCCCTACATCGGGCTTCCTGCTCTGAGGGAAGCCTGCTTCTCCTCTCTCAGTCCCTGTGCTTGTGTTCCCTCTCTAGCTGTGTTTCTCTCTGTGAAATAAATAAATAAAATCTTTAAAAAAAAAAAAAAAAAGAAAAGATATACCATGCAAATGAAAACTAAAGAAAGTAGGGGTAGCTACACCTGTATCAGACTAAGTAGCCTTCAAGTCAAAAAAGGTAAGAACAGCATAGAAGGTCATTATATAATGATCAGGTGATCAATTAATCAAGAGAATATAATAGTTACAAATATATATGCACTCAATGTAGGAATGCCTAAACATATTAAGCAAATACTAACAGATGTGAAGGTAGAGAGAGATAGCAATATGCTAACAGTAGATTTCAGTATTCTATTTTTTTTTTAAGATTTTATTTATTTATTTGACAGAGAGAAACACAGCCAAAGAGAGAACACAAGCAGGGGGACTGAAAGAGGGAGAAGCAGGCTTCGTGCCAAGCAGGGAGCCCAATGTGGGGCTCGATCCCGGGTCTCCAGGATCATGACCTGAGCCGAAGGCAGTCGCTCAACCAACTGAGCCACCCAGGCGCCCCTCAGTATTCTATTTTTAACAATGGATCAATCATCCAGGCAGAAAATCGATTAGAATTACTAGATTTGAATGACACTTTGGACCAAATGAATCATAGTCATATACCAACCACTCTATCCAACAGCAGCAGAATACACATTCTTCTCAACTTCACACTCATAGAAAATATATGTGTGTGTGTGTGTGTGTGTGTACATATATACACACACATACATATATAAATATATATAAAATATATATATATTTTAACACCTTATTTATTTGACAGAGAGAGAGAACATGTTTGGGGTGGGAGAGGAACAAGGGGAAAGGGAGAAGCAGGCTCTCCGCTGAACAGGGAGAATTATGATGCAGGAATCAACCCCAGGACCTGGGGAACATGACCTGAGCTGAAGGCAGACACTTAACCCACTGAGCCACCCAGGTGCCGTCATGGGATATTCTTTAGGATAAATTGTAAGTTAGGTTACAAAATAAGTCTCAACAAATTTAAGAAGAATATGAATTCATACCAATATCCTTTCTGATAACTTGATAAAATGCAAATTATTTCATGATAAAAACTCAAAACAAATGTGGTATAGAATAAACGAACCTCAATATAATAAAAGCGATAACTGAGAAGCCCACAGCTAACATCATATTTGACAGCAAAGAAATAATAAAACTTTTCCTCCAAAATCAGAACAAATCAAGGGCACACACTCTTTTCAAAATAGTATTAAAAGCAATTAGGTTAGATAAAGAAATAAAAATTATTAAAGTCATAAAAGAAGTAAAAATTGTCTCTATTTACAGATGACATGATCTTATACATAGGAAACCTAAGACTCCACCAAAAAGCAGCATTAATAAATGGATTCAGTAAAGTTGCAGAATACAAAATCAACAAATGAAAGCCAATTGCATCCCTATCCTTTAACAACCAACTATCTGAAAGAAAGATTAAGAAAACAATCTCATTAACAATCACATAAAAAAGAATAAAATATTTAGGTTAGGTTTAACCAAGGAAGTGACAGACTTATATCTTGAAAAGTATAAAACAATGTAAGAAACTGTAGAAGACCCCCCAAAATGGAAAGATGTCCTGTGTTCTTGGACTGGAAGAAATAACATTGTAAATGTTTGTACTACCCACAGCCATCTATACATTCATCACAATACCTATCCAAATCCCCAAGCTACTCTTCACAGAAATAGGAAAAAAGATTCCAATATTCTTTTTTTTTTTTTTTTTTAAGATTTTATTTATTTGACAGAGAGAAACACAGCCAGAGAGGGAACACAAGCAGGGGGACTGAGAGAGGGAGAAGCAGGCTTCCCGCCGAGCAGGGAGCCTGATGTGGGATTCGATCCCGGGTCTCCGGGATCATGACCTGAGCCGAAGGCAGTCGCTTAACCAACTGAGCCACCCAGGCGCCCCTGATTCCAACATTCTTAAGGAATTACAAAAGACCTCAAAAAGCCAAAGCAAACTTGCAAACAAAGAAGGTGGAGGCATTCCACTTACTGATTCTAAACTATTTTACAAAGCTACAGTAATGAAAACAGAATGGGGTTGGTATAAAACAGACAGATAGACCAAAAGAACAGAATAGAGAGCCCCAGAATAAGCCCACACGTAAATACCATCAATTAATCTTCAATAAGGGAGCCAGGAACACACAATGGTAAGAGGACAGTCTTCAATAAGTGGTGTTAGGAAAACTGGACAGCCACATACAAAATGAAATCGGACACCTTTATTATAGCACTCACAAAAATGGACTCAAATTCATTAAATACTTAAATGTCAGACCTGGCACTATAAAACTCCTAAGAGAAAAGGTAGTGGGTAAGTTCCTTCACATGGGTCTTCTCAATGATTTTTGGATATGATAACAAAAACACCAGAGACAAAAGCAAAAACAGATTATTGAGACTACACCAAACTAAAAGCCTTCTGCCCAGGGGGAAAAAAAAAATCAACAGGATGAAAAGACAATCTATTGAATGGGACAAAAATATTTGCAAACCATATTATCTGGTAAGAGATTAATATGTAAAATATATAATGAACTCATATAACTCAATAGCAAAAAACAAAAAAATCTCATTAAAAATGAGTAAAAAGATATACAAATGGCCATCAGGTAAATAACGAGTTGCACAGTATCAAAGAGACTATAATATATTCATAGAGTGGAAGTCAATAAATTGATAAAATGGAAAATATAAGGTTGAGTAAAGAAAGAATGCTACAGTAGACATGTTAAGTACATTACTTATCAAAAGTAACAAAATAAATATTGCTATATTTTTGTGGTTATGTGAATGAACAGTGGACGTCTAAACATGGAAAAGAAAAATGCACACCAATTTTAAGCTACCTCTTACTTCCCATAACTGAAAGAAGAAAACAGAATTGAGTAGAAAGGGTGGTGGTTACTTCATGTATCTCTGTGATTATTCTCTTAAAATTAGAATGATCTGATTCAAAAGTTTAAGATCTGGTTAGAATTCAGCATAATTTGTTTTTTCCTGCCTCAACAAGCATGTAGGTGTTGTCCCTCTTCTCCTGGGTCTTAAGTGAGTAAAACACAGAGAAATGTCCCCTGTCTGACTTGGCAGTGGAATGCAGTCTGAGTAAAAATGCCCTTTGAGATTTACAAGGTTTCTTTGCAAGAGTATAAACTAGCATATCCTTACTGATAGTAAAATTCCTCCCATAAATTTTAAATATGTGTCATTGCCTAAGGGTCATTTGGTCAGTGGCAAAACAATTATCACTGAGGCTGGAAGCATAGGGGTCCAGGCCTTGCTGTCGCCAAACATTTGATAAGATTTTCACCAGCAGGGATATGGAAGGCAGCGAACATTCCTAATCAACTTAAAGTTCCGGGTGTAGGATAGCCAAATTTAGCAGATAAAAGTGTAGTGCACTCAGGTAAATTTGAATTTCAGATAAACAACAAATAATGTTGTTTAGTGTATGCCCCATGCAATCAATATTATACTAAATAATTAGGCATACTTACACTAAAGAAAAAAAAATGTTATTTACCTCAAATTCAAATTTAACTGGGAGTCCCATATTTTACCTGACAACATAATCAAGGAAAAGATTTATAAAATAGAAACATAATGCTATCTCTTTGGTAGTGTTAAATTTATTCGGCAAGGTTCTACGAGGGACCTTAAGTCAGAGAGGAAGTGGGGAAAACACCAGTCATTTGAAAAACACAGGGTTTTCTCTAATGAGATGCAAGACCATTGAACAATTTTGAACTGAGTTGTGACCCAACTGAGCTGTTTCCCAGGATCCCTGTCAGCGGCTGTTTGAAAACAAAATGGGGAGGGCTTGGGAGACAGACAGTAGAGCCCAGCTACTGAAATACTACAGATGAGAAGTGTGGTTTGGATATAAGGAACAGTGGTTTGGGGGGGCAGTTCTGGAGATGGAGTTGACCAGATTTCACAAACTTATTTTGGAGTGTAAGGAATACATAGAAACCCAAGATAACACTAAGGTTTGCCTTAAAGAATTGGAAAGATGGGATCTCTATTATCTGGAGATAGAAAACTGCAGGCTTCTTTGTCTGTGAGATATTCATGAGACATCTAGCTGGAAACTGCAAACAGAGTTGGGTATACAGGTTTGGGTTCAGGGTGTTTCAAACTGAAGATATAAATGTCAGTATTTTTGGCATAAACATGATAAGGTACTCAGGTCGTAATCAAGATAAAATAATTTAAAAATAATGAGATCAACACTAATACTTATAAATAACTTGCTATGCTCAAGTCTTTGATTTAAATGTTTTACATAGCAAATCATTTAATCCCTACAACATCCCCATAATATTGGTTCTATTATTATTACATTGTTTAAAATGCCATATTAGAAAGTGGGACCCTCCCTATTTCATTCCCAATCTGTAGTAATTATTATCGGTCTGATCTCTGAGATAATTCTTAGCAACTGCTTAGTTGGTGAGTCCCCCAACAGTCCCTTGTATTGTAGATTTCTATCACATGTTGTAATTCTCTCATTATCCATGAACCTTTAATATCATCCTGTGAAAAGTTTAATCTTGATTAACTTATATTGTGCGAATATTTAAAGTTTCTTTAGGGTATGGAAAGGGATAAATTAGCTCTCCTCTCCTCATAGTTCATGGCCAACGTGATGGTAAATTAGCAGCACAAGAGATCATGGTGCTTAAAATGCAGAGAAAAGAAGTAAAATGGAGTAATTTTACTAAGGTATGATGCATGAATGAGACATCATCATCCTGGGGACCTCCAAAGGGAGGCTGGGAAGAGAGGGATTTGAGATCACTTTGGCACCTACTGCACTCTCTTCTGGATGTAATTCTATATATATATAGAGAGAGAGAATAGGCTGGTAACATGCAGACTGCATACATTCTAGAGTGAATTAATTTCCATCTATGTATATTTTCTCATGTTCTATGTGCTCTGCATGTTCCAAGATATCTATCCTTCTTTATTTACCTACTGTTTTTAAAAGATTTATTTATTTATTTAATTTCAGAGAGACAGCATGAGCAGGAGGGGGCAGAGGGAGAGGGTCTCAGGCAGACTGCACATTCAGCACCGAGCCCAAGGAAGGGCTTAATCTTAAGACCCTGCCATCTCCACCGGAGCAGAAACAAAGAGTTGCACATTTAACCAGCTGTCCCCACTCCTAGGTGCCCCCCTTTCCTCCTTTAAAAATATTCCACTCAGTTCTTAGTTTGAGACCCATTTCAACCTACTTCATCCATAATTTTCTGTACTCACTTGCTGTATCTGTAGAATGACAGCTTTCTCCATTATATACAGAGTAGGACACAATTTAGATCTTAATTCTAAGCCTTCCCATTTAAATACATTCCCATTTTTTTCTCTGCTGAGTATTAGTGGATGCCAAAATGAACAAAAATAAATTAATATCAATATATTTATATTTAAACATTAATTAAATGATAAATTTAAGTGTAAATAATAAGTAAATAGATGTTAATAATAGCTGGATGTGCTAAGCCAGGAAACTTTTTTGGGGCCAAAATCTTATGTTTAGCTTTAAATTCCATAACACAGAAGTATGTTCTGTGGGTAAAGTCATTCTTTGTTTACATGATGAAATTAAGAACTGTATACTGAGGGCGCCTGGGTGGCTCAGTTGATTGGGCGACTGCCTTCGGCTCAGGTCATGATCCTGGAGACCCGGGATCGAGCCCCACATTGGGCTCCCTGCTCGGTGGGAAGCCTGCTTCTCCCTCTCTCATGCCCCCTGCTTGTGTTCCCTCTCTGGCTGTGTTTCTGTCAAATAAATAAAATCTTTAAAAAAAAAAAAAAAGAACTGTATACTGATATTAAGATGACTCCAACTTCTAAATATATTTTTAAAAACATTTAAATTAACTCTCATCTCTCCCAATAAAGCAAAATAAATAGCTCTGTGTTATGTTAAAAATTAAATAACTTTGGGAAGTCACAACTTAAAAAAAATTCCATTTATGGGAGGACTATAGGGTGGAGAAGGTTACTGATTGGTATCCGTTTTACACAGCAAGAAAACTATTTTACTTATGTAGGCTGACTTTCCTATAATTTGCTGTCCCCAAATGGTAGAAAATACTTCCCACTGCTGTAAGAATTTCCAGATATACTGTACTTCTAAAGGAAGGTGTGATTACTGACTTCCTTCTCAAATTGCACTCACTTTTTCCATTAGCAGTTGTTTCTTTTAATTATCCCTCTCCTTCTTAGAGCAGTATCAAATGTATAAAAATTAATTACCTGGAACTCACATCTTTATAATTTTAACCTTTTTATGCTTCACTTGTTTACAGTGACATTTATTTAAAACAATTATCAGGTGACTGCATATGGTAGACATCTGATTTATCAAACACGGGGGAGAAAAAAGAAATGTAGAACAGTTAAGCTTTCTATGGTGCTTTGCATCTTCCCTAGAAATTATTAGCTCATCAAAACTGTTTTGACACAGCTGAAAGGCATAACCCATTAAAATGGTATTAAGGCAAGATCACTGTTGTCATTAAGCCATCACCTCACCTATTATACATTTACGTGAAAATGTGTTCAAAGTTCCCATTCCTTACCTTTTAATTTTGATAAGGAAATTTACAGATTAGAGACAGTTAATTCGAAATAATAAAACCAAGGTCATCTAGAAGGTCACAGGATTTAGTATAACCTTCTACTTGATTTCCTTCTGAACACCTTTGCATTTTAGGGATGAATTAAGATCGCTTACTTATGCAGCCACTATATTTTTGTTAGAAATCAATTAGCCGCATTTCTAGCTTTTCTTTACTACTACAGTGGAATAAAAGATCATTTCTAAACTGTGCTTTAACCATAACTGGGCACTCTGTTTTAAGGAGAGTTAGCAAGTCTCTCCTCCACATAACCTCCTCTCTGCCATCCCTCCTGCCTTCACAGAGCCCTGATTTCTGACCCCTGAATGATCTAGATTCTTGACCTCTGATTTTCAATCTTCTTTCTTTTACTCCTAAGTGTTGGAATGAGTGGTCCATGACAATGGGTGTATCCACTTTACTTCTTGTTCTTTACCTCTACGCCTATTGTCTTGGCTTCACAATTTTACTCTCAGTGGGCATATATTATCTTCATATAGATCGGCTCTTTCTTCCTATATTCCTTTTCAACTTCTTACATATGATTCCTTTATAAAGTACTTGGCTCTATTGATCATTCCTTATCCCCCTCAAGGGATTGTCATAATCTGTTTTTGTAGATGTTCCTGCTGGAGTGGGATCTTTCATGCTGATATCTTAAATCAAGTCATTCTCCTGTTTCTCAATTTCTCCTGGCCTATAGATATAATGAATATAAAAGTAATCACGGCAGGAATCAGAAACACTGTTTATAAAAAGACAATGTTTACCAAACTAAATCTTAGTACAACCCCCAAAGTAAAGTAAAATATATTTTTAAAAACATAAATACCTTTGCTGAAAACAAGGACAGTTGCTTTCTAACTTTAAGAGATATATGTTTATTTAGGGTGCCTGGGTGGCTCAGTTGGTTAAGGGACTGCCTCTGGCTCAGGTCATGATCCTGGAGTCCCTGGAAGGAGTCCCAGATTGGGCTCCCTGCTTGGAGAGGGGGTCTG
The DNA here is from genome assembly GCA_004023965.1 of Spilogale gracilis. Lineage (NCBI taxonomy): Eukaryota > Metazoa > Chordata > Mammalia > Carnivora > Mephitidae > Spilogale > Spilogale gracilis. The sequence continues at coordinate 16,618 of PITA01002856.1, read as the reverse complement.
CTTCTCCCTCTGACCTTCCCCCTCTCGTGCTCTTTCTCTCATTCTCTCTCTAAAAAATAAATAAAATATTTTTTTAAAAAGGGATATATGCTTATAAATTATGGGATGCTTCATGCAAATGTCTACCTTGCCAACATGGCAACCTTCCCAAAACTTAAGTTAATTTTATGAAGGAACACAGGCTTGTTTTCAATAAGATAAAGAAGTTCTCAATCTACCTATGTGGATTGCTCCCAATATGGAGAGTGGGGGCTAAATTTCTCATATTAGCAACTCGGTAAACTTTTTAAACAAATTAGTTGCAATACCTACTTTCATATTTTCCACAGTGTAAAAAAAAACACCACAAAATAAAAATTCCGGAAAAACTCACAACAAACGAACACCACCTAGAATTGTGACTAAAGATGTATGAAAATATAATAGAGAAGGTTTATGAATAAGGCAATCTTTCCATCTGCTTCCAAAACTGAATTTAAGCTCTTCATTTTGGGAATAACTTAACTGAACAAAAACATAACTACTGATTCTATTAATACCCTCCACTGAACATCAGAAACACCATTTTAAAGCAAAATGATCATAGGAATATTGTGTGAGAATGAACTTCCTGTGGTCAATAACAACATAAGTCACAACTAAATGTATTGAGATTACATAGTGGGGCAGAATCTGCCTCTAGGAGAGGTTGACCTTTATTGTACAATTTATTTTATAATATTCCTCAGTGTAGTATTTTAAAATCATATTTAGCTATAACAGGTGCCAAGATAAATGCACACCAGGAAGGGTAATTTCAGCCCAATCATCTATAAAGAAGATTAATAAATCTAGAAGGACGGCACTCTATAATTAAACTGTAACTCTTACGCATGCCAACATAGCATAACTATTATGTAATTGCAGATAACTATCAGGCCCTTAATTTAAAGTAATATTGCAGGCATTAAATAAAATATCCAGTAACTCATCAAAAATATTCTCTTGCCAAGGTAGTAAAGACAATAACATCTGCCTGTGTCAGTCAAAGTAGAGTATAATTCAGTTATTCAAATGTCTTAAAACCTAAGAGTCTTAAAACAATAGTTTAATTTCTGGAGGCAACTATAACATTTGACTTTCTGGGCCGGCTCAGGGTTCTTTAATAATACACTATTGAAAACCTTTGTTAAAATCAGACATTTGTATAACTTTTCTATCTGCTTCTTTTATCTTTTATTTATAAATTATCTAACTAGCCAGTGATTACTAGATTGGTTCTCCACATAATCTAGATACCCACAAATTCTCAGGCCTTCACTCAGTCCTACTGAATCAGAAACTCTAAGGGTGAAGCCAACCATCACTATTTTATTTAGATCTCCAAGTGATCCCAATGCATTTTCAAGTTTGAGAATCACTGAGAAATTAAGATGGTGAGTCTTCTGGTGAAAATAAGTACTTTATTATTCTTGTGGTGAATTCTGGACTTTTTTGGACAGTACTAAAAATGAGGTTGGAAGTCTGAACAACTATTTACCCAAGACAGAATCCAATGATTATACTGTAGATGAAAGTACTGAAAGAATTCAGATATTTTATCAAGTTGTATCATGGTTAAGTTTATGATTTTTGTGGGTATCCAGGGGTTTGTGTCTTTTTGAGGGAGAAGATTGTGAAAGATTTCTGTGTTACGATTGTGAAGAAAAAAATGATGCAAAATAAACTGAAAACACAGATGAAAGGATACATCCATTGGATAAGGTTAGAAATAGCAGACGTCACTAGGAGAAAAATGTTGCAAAACAAAGTTTACTGTTTGCCATTAGAACCTGTGTGAAGGACTCTGGAGATATTTGAATGCAATGTGTAACCAGCAGCGGTTGAGGGAGTAGAAAAACCAGAGCACTGGTTAGGTGGTATTTTGGAAGGCCATGCCTTCATTCTGTCACCCTGAGGATACTTCAGGAGAGCTGGACTATTTGCGGTCCCCTCAGTCTGAGGAGAATGGGAAGAGTATTTCTTATTCCTCTTTCACCTTTGTCTTCTCACCTTTTACTCAACCACCTCCTTTTAGAATTCTAAGGAATATAACCAACCTGAGCTTCCAGCCCTTCTTATAAGTTAACCACACTTACTATTTCATTGAGATAGTCACCGTTAGGCTAAAACCACAGGGAGCAGGTGGTCTTATGAAGATGGGAGTAGTACGCGTGAGAGGAGGCTCAGCGGTAAGAGGAGGTGGTAATAATTACTCCTGGAAATGGTTATACACATTGGTACAACAACAACAGCAAAGAGAAACCATTATTTCTTTGTAGGTTCATTATGAAAATCTAGAATATTGCTCCCAAAATTAAGAAATGAGAAATACTGATAAAAACTCCTGTATACTACAATATTATATCAAAATCAAAACTAAGAGCATGGTGTTTTCAGTGAGAAGACAATAAATAAAGGACCTCACTGGTTGCTCCCAGGGAAATCAGGAGAGTGCATGGATTAAGAAAGGAAATATCAAAATTAAAACCAAAATAGAGTGTTTTAAGTGACCGTTGATGAAATGGATTCAAATGAACCAGAGAATAAAGTCAGCAAATCAAAGCTTTGGAGGGTACATGTGTGTAGGTATGTGTGTCTGTTGGGGATGCCTGTCAATTTTTTTTTTCTTTTTAAAACAGAATGGGGGAAAAAATAAAAAAAACACATTCTTTGAAGGAAGCTAACCCTTTATTTTAATTATTTTTATAAACAGCAGAGGCTAGGTCTTCAAGTTTTTCAGAAGCGAATCTATACTCAAGCCCTTCCTCTCACAACTTGGTATTTCATTGCACGTTTTAGGATTCTTTTCCAGTGTTCCATGAATGTACTACCAAGGTGTTATTTGAGGGCTAGAAGCAGGACTGAAAACAATTGCCTGAGGAACCCATTACCCCAATCTACAAATCACTCTTTGATACCTAACTTACTGAACTTTCAGAAAAGCCCACACTAAACCGAAACTACCGAAGGTGGTTGAGTAAAAGGTGAGAAGACAAAGCTGAAAGCAAGACTGAGCTTTCAGACAAGGTTCCTTCCTCAGCGTCAGCAGGCTCTGCTGTCCCAGAGCTGACACTGTGGTAGAGCTGGTCACCTTTGGAACCCGATGTCCTGTTACACAACGCAAGAACCTTCATGCCAACTGAACACTCCAGACAGCAAACATCATCTAAAACCCATTTGTCTTGAAAGGGAAAGTAGACAGGTAGAGAGTCTCCAAGAGATCCAGTTTCCTGGTACACAGGGTGGTATATGCCTCTCTACCATCTTGATATTTTAGTATAACCCAAAGACTGAGGACAAATGATAAAGAAAGCAAAGGATATATATAGTAGTCACCAAAAGCATCCAAGTAAAATAGTTTTATGGTGCTTACAAAGTTTTTGTATGAAACAAAATGTTCCCAACATACGTCACTCAAATTTTAAACAACAGGTTTTTTTCCAACACATTTTGTTCAATAAATATTTATTGGGAAACAACTACTTTCTTGGCCCTGTTCTACCTGTTTGGAATTCATTCGAGAACTCAACCATCTACAAAGAAAATCTCTTGGCTCTTAGACCCCATGCTTTCTTTTTTACTCCTCATTTTTCCAAAGTCAGGTTTTGCATATTAACAAAGATAATTTCCTGTAGCCTTTCAACATCCTGCATTACAATGGCATCTGTGCTTCATCAAACAGGGATGGGATAAACACAACACAAACTTGAATTTTTTAACTATTTTACAATAGAAATTTATGCTGTCAGTACTCTATAAAATATAACTATTCTTGGTACATGAAGGGAAAAAAAGGAATTTTAGATGCGAACGTCTATGATTATATTTTCTCATTCTTTCTGCATGCTTTGCACACTGTCAGTTTTCCTTATACCTTCTGTAAGAATATAGCTAGGATGGAAAACAAACTGATAATATAAGGCCTGACACAGATCAACATGTTAGAGATTAAATATTTCACCTGGGCCCCAAATCTCCAATGCACCTAAACCTTCGGTTGTTGTTAAAAATAGCCCATTTTCAAAATTTGATTGCATTTTTGGTAAAATTTACTGAATCTCAAAACTTTTGAGTTTTAATGAGCTATAAAACCAACTGTGCATTAACCCAAATGGTCACCAAAGCATACTCTTGGCATCTGAAAACAGGCTTCCCTCAGCGATTTATCAGGATTTTTTATGATATAACAATTCTACCATTTTGTTTATTTGCTTGCTTTGTAGTGCGTAAGGATATATTAGAAGTATTAAAGTTCTACACAGTGTTGCCCATTTCTTTTTTCTTTTTCCTGCAAAACTGAATTCTAATATTTCATTCTATTTGTTAATTGGGTGAGCCTGGAATCCTTCCTAGGTGAATACTGATGCTTATCAAAGGTTTTTTTATACTTTCCAGAACACAATTTAACCTGTAACTGTTTAACTCTTTTTAATCAAAGTTCACTTGTCCTATTTTTCTTCTTTTGAGACTAGTTATGGCATGATGTTTTAAAGCCTGATAATGTAAAAGGATGCTTACAGGTCCTTCTGCTGTTTTTGTCTTCATGCAATTCTGACAAGATTAATACACTAATTTCTATGTCATTAGTTTCAATAATAGACATTAGTTCTGTTTGATTCTAAACAACACATAGATAGAAACTCAGGATTCCATTCTATTTAAGGTAATGGAAGTTCTCTCCACATTCAGAGTTGGAGTAAACTTATAAACCATCTGTTCTGGCTAAAGACACACTCTGGATACTGGTTAAAATGTCTAAGATCAGAAACTGTCCTTAGCATTCATCCCCCTGGATGCTTCTTCACTAAACGGGGAGAATAGGAACATTAAGTATTGCTTATGGTATGAATTTCTGGAGAGTTCATGATGGTGATAATGAAGGTGAAGGGGATGATGATGATGGTGTGTGTGTATTTGTGTATTTGTGGGGAAGGCCCTTTTCTCAAACCTACAGAAGTTGAAGAGTACTCCATTTTGCTAGAATGCAAGAGTTACTAACAGAAGCTCTAACAATAAATACTATGGTTGGAACTGATCGACTGCCCTAAACTTCTCTGGTAAAATGTGAACATTGTTACTATGCATATTCAACTTATTATTATTACTTTTTAAAGATTTTATTGATTTATTTGACACAGAGAGAGAGAACTAGCAAGGGGAACGGCAGGCAGAGTGAAAAGCAGGCTCCCCGCTGAGCAAAGAGCCTGATATGGGACTCGATCCCAGGACCCTAGGATCATGACTCGAGCCGAAGGCAGACACTTAACTGACTGAGCCACCCAGGTACCGCAATATATTCAACTTATTACAGGAGAACTCATTAAGATGGTGAAACATACAACTCCACTAACTCACAGGTATAATTACCAAAAGTCAGACTGCATAACTGATGGTTTTACCACATGACTAACCAAAACCTTGGCATAATTCAAAGATACTCACCTGAGAACAAGAGTAACAACACACACATAGATACTCTCACACTAGTTATCCAAGAATTACACAACAAATTTTTAATCACTCCACTGGATCTCAGGATTTCTGGATCACTGGTATTATTTTGACACAATAAAAATAGAAACTTCTCATTTTAACGTCTTTTTTAAAAGGTTTTATTTATTTATTTGACAGAGAGAAACACAGCTAGAGAGGGAACACAAGCAGGGGGAGTGAGAGAGGGAGAAGCAGGCCTCCTGCCAAGCAGGGAGCCTGATGCGGGGCTTGATCCCGGGCCTCCAGGATCGTGACCTGAGCTGAAGGCAATCACTTAGCCAACTGAGCCACCCAGGCTCCCCTAATTTTAACTTCTTTTTTTAATGTTGATGGCATTGTGGGATGACTTATCACTTCAAGATACATATTGTGACATATTCAGATAAAATTGTGCTATTATAGATGTGCTTTAAATCATGGGTGAGAGAAGGATGAGAGGGGAGACAGTTGAACCAGGAGTGCCCATGGATTACTGAATAACGATTTCATAGGGGGTTCATGTTACTCTTCTCTCTTCCTGTATACATTTGAAAATTTCTGTGTTAAAAAAATAAAATTCCTAGGCCATATCCTGGACATATTCAATCAAAATTCTCTGGAGTAGAAGCCTCAAATCCTCAGTCCTCATCCAAAATACATGCCATCAGATTCCGGGGGTTAGGAAAGCACATTAACAAACTCATTACATGAGTCTTACGATCCAGTTAAAATGCTAATTGGCTGTGTCCAGAATATGAGTCTTCTATCATTCTTTTGTATAAAATAAGCTAAATCAAGTATTTCTTTCAGGATCAACAGGAATACAGTCCACTCTCTCAGAATGATTGCCTTGGAAACAAACTCAAACGGTTTTGTACATAGAGAATTTATAGGGGAATAAAGCCTGTGAAGGAACACAGGGAGCAGGATTGGGCAGAGGGAAGAGGTGAAAAGCATCACCATTCAGGTGGACACAACAAAACGAGAGATGTGAAGGGGGTACTTTCTAAAAGGTTCACACATTCTGGCCAGATGACTGGATATCTGCACATTGTTCAGTCCTACTGGCAAGCCAGTGGACACGATGCTCCCAGAAGTGGGGGCATGAGATTGGGTGAAGTGGCTCTCTTAAACAAAGGACAATTCTTCTAGAGGGACTCAGCATTTTCCAAGAGCCACTAACCTCACCGCACCTGGCGAAGGGGTAGCTGGGAATGGAGAGGTCAGTAGCCCAGTCCTGAAGGAGAAACCATGTGGATGCATCATGGCATCCAATGTATCTAAGGGAGCCGAACTATTTTTACTGCAATTTTTTTTCTGAGTTTTCATTTTTTTCTTACATACCCTTTTAAATACACAGAAATGCCACAATGACCATTACAACAACCACAGTGTGGTTGTTTTAGTAGTGCCCAAATTAAATATGACTGTTCAGCTAAAGTATAAGACATGATGTCTTTGAATGTGCTTCAATATCAATGCAACACACTGCTCACCTTAGCCACAGACTGCATTGAACTGCTCAGATGGTGACAGCAGTCTGGATTTACAAGTCATAATTTTTGCAGTTTATTTCAAGATGATATTCACTGGTTCAGATCCATGAATGCTGTTTCCTATTCATCTACTTTCATGAGTGTGGAATTGGTTATTACTTCAAGAGAGTCAATGCCAGGTCTGCAACTTGTGTGGGATCCTTCACAGTTAAGTATCATCACATCCACAGAAAATATAGTATATAGAAAGCATGCATGAGGTGTATTTCAGTTGTGTTACTCTAGATTCTGAGTTTTAAGGAGTCCTCTGTTACATATAACTGTGTGTGCATATATATATGTGCACACAGTTATATGTGTATATATATATATATATATATATGCTCCACACTATATATAACATATACAACTATATATAACATATCTAATATATATAACATATGCTATATATAACATACACTATATATAACATATCTCACACAAAGTAGTTATTCTACTTGTTGGCTCTTCCTCAGCCTACTCCTTGGGGAAATATAACAACTTCATTTAACTTAACAACAACAACAACAGCAACAAAGTAAACTTTATTTCCCCCTGCTTAAATTTAGTCCAATTCCATATAAATAATGAGAAGAAAAAAAGAAAAAAATATTGAATAATGAGTTTGCCTTAGCTTCTATCCATCATTCCCACTGCTAGTACTGGGGCTTGAGAGAGAAGCTGCTCTTGGAATTAGCACTATCTATGGCTCAGAGCTTCTCCCACGACCCAACAGGTAAGCAACACCACACTGGGGAAGGTAACCCTCTGAGACCTTCTTCTGGGTGAGTTACTGCTGTCCCTTCAATACAAATCCCTCTGTAGGCTTCTGTTCCCCAAAGAAAAAAAGCTCTATATCTCTACATTTTGTGTGTGTGTGTGTGTGTGTGTGTGTGTTCTAGAGGGTTTCCCTAAATATCATCAATCACACTGCTTCTAAGGAAAACTATCCCACACTCCAAACACTTAGTTTGCAAACCAATGTTTGGAACATGGTTATTTGGAAAGCAGATAATCACCTTCACTCTCTCTTGTCCCTAATATGGATGCATGCCTCAATTCCTCTGCAGAATTCCTCATGTAGTCATGTACTTCTATTTCATAGTGAAAAAAAATGAGAACTCCAGAGTAAAACAACCAAGAGTCACATAAACATGCTTTATGCCACTAAACATAATTTATAAGAATACAATGTGAGTTATCAGTCTGGTATATACTCTCTTTAAACAATATGTAGTATAAAATTGCTTCTGAACACAGAAAACATTTATAATGTAAGCGTGCAATCCAAGAAGTTCCTTATTTATGACACTTCGTATCAAAGCAACCAGACTGAGAAATAAGCATTCTGAGGAGGAAGTAATGTTTAAAATAACTCTTGAACACAATGCGTGCATGCCACAGTGATAAATGCAAATGCGTTTATATGACCCTCAAATCAAATTAAAGAGATGCTTCTTGGCAGAGACATACTTAAATCATTCTACATTTCTTCCTTTTTCTCTCATGTGAAAATGTCACCTTAAGAATCATTTCTTTTAGGAATGAGGTTTGGGTGGGTTTTTTATTATTATTATGATTCTGAGTATCTTCAGATAAATGGTCTGCCAAGATTTTACTGATAGGGGAATTTGAGTTTTTGGGGCATTTATTACAACTCCTTGACATTATCCGTGAAAATGTCTGCAGTACCTAAAATAATTATTCTTTGATTATCTTGCCAAAAAGTGTTTGTTTTCAATTTCATTAAGACTAAAACAGTTATCTTGTGTGGTCGTTACTGACCTGTACCGTTGTCTCACCTTAAATCATCCATATTGCCACAAAACAGCTGCGAGCTTCAACACACTCTCACGGAAAATATAACAGAGCTCTTATAAATTTTATTCACCTTTACCTAGCAACTGAAAACACACAAAACCCTTCTATTAATCCACATGAATGTTTTGTTGTTGCTTAAAGAAAATCTACGGTGGGGAGGGTTGTCAGGAAAGGTGTCTCTAAGGGTGTGATACTCTTACCAAAAACTGGGTTTGATTGATGAGAATGGGCCGATCATTGAAAGGTGTGACAGAAGTGTTTTATAAGAGAGAGAACAGCAAAGCTTGGGCATGAGAAGAAACTCGGAAGTTCCAAAGAAGAGGTTAAAAGTCCTCACAGAAGAACAAATGTGTGGGAGTTAAATTACGGGAGGCCTTGTAAGCCATATTCTGCCGCTGGGATTTTATTCCCACCATAATCAGAAATCACTGGAGTATTTTAAGCACAAAGGTGACTTGAGCTGACTGATGCTTTTAAAAGATCACCGTGACTGCCAGGTGAAGGATGGGCTGCAGGAAGCGAGGGGCAGAGGCTTATATGAGATCTCCTCTGAAGGTCTTGAAGGCATCATGACCTACCTCACTTGGGAAGTAAATAAATCTGGTATGTTTTCTGTGGTCTATTCATCTCCCTCCTCCAAGTATCTTTGCAGATGATGTTAGTAAATAAATTGCAAATCAGAGAGATTGCTAGTAGGCTACTACAAATCAAATTAGTTGAGAGCTGTGATGGCAGAAAAGTAGTATATGTCCAAAAAAAGCTTTACCAAAAAGCAAGCTCCTCATACCTGAGGTTTCTACAAAACTGAGCTGCATGTGAAATCCTATCAGCCGTATTTATCACGTTTCCTAGAACTATTTACTTAATTATTTTTGTGTTGACCTCATTGAGTTGAACTCCCCATTTTATTATCACCTTTGGCCATACACACACCTCAAGACAGTTTAAACTACAAAACATATTATTATGTCCCTCATTATTAATTATTATCAGGAGGAACTAAGTAAAGGGATATATGACATGAAGTTGATTTTGCTTGTAAGAAAACATACCAGGTGAAAATAAACTTCTTATAAGAGAATAACTTTTGTGTATGTACTTTTTAAGCATTTTTTCAAGTGATGGTATACACAGAATTCCAAGACATAAAAGAGATAAATAGGGACTTCTACATGGCTCAGTTGGTTGAGTATTTGACTCTTGATTTCAGCTCAGACCATGATCTCAGGATCGTGAGATGGATCCCCACACTCAGTGGGGAGTCTGCTTCTCTCCCTCTCCACTGCCCCTCCCCCCACTTGCATGTGTACACACTCTCTCTAAAATAAATAAATCTTTAAAAGAGATAAATTATTTGCATTCATACAAAGACATACCATGTAGCTATTATTTATTAAAGAATTTATTCATTAGAGAGAGAGTGAGAGAGAGCATGCACTCAAACAGAAGAGAGGAGGCAGAAAGAGAGGGAGAAGCAGGCTCACCAGTGATCAGGGACCCCAATGTGGGGCTCGATCCCAGGACCCAGAGATCATGACCTGAGGCAAAGGTGGATGCTTAACCACCAGTACTACCAGCCACCTCACAGCTATTATTTTTATGCAGTTATTTATAAAGACATATCTTCGTGAAAATGACAATTTCAAATTATTTCAAATAAATAAGTATTTACTGAACATCCTACATTTAAGCCACTATTCTAGGAGTTTGGATAAGATAGCAAAGAAGATAGGCAAGGTCCTATTCAAAATATATGTAGATTTCTAAGGAACGATACAGACATTAATCAATCAAACAAATAAATGTACAAAACATTTCCACCTAGCCAAACTGATATGCACAAAATAAAACAAGGTCAAGCATTACAAAATTCAAGGGGAAGTCAAGATACTTTAGACTGACTGGGGGACGGCTTCTCTGAGGAGGTGACTTCTGAGCTGAAACCAAGTAACTAAAAGAGCCAGACACAGGGCAATATAGAAGAGAACATTCTAGAAAGAGGCAGAAAAGAGTGCATGCCCTCAACTGCAAGAGCATGACATGAAAGAGGACAGAAAGAAAGCCTGGACCAGGTGCAGGATGAGGTCAGTGTCTCTCCATTTGGGCTGCCATAACATATTGGAGGGCTTATAAACAACAGACATTTATTGCTCTCAGTTTCATACGCTGGGAGCCCAAGAACACGGTGCTGCCAGTGTCCGGCAAGGGCCCACTTCCTGGTTCAGAGATGGTCATTTCATTTTCTCCCTGTGCTCTCTTTTAAAAGGGTGCTAATTGCATTCATATTGGCTTTGCCCAGGACCCAATCACCTCTCAAAAGTCCTGCCTCCAAACAACATCATAATGGTAATCAGGTTTGTTCATACAAATTTGGGGGTTCACAAGGATTTAGTCTACATGGCAGTGATAAAGGATTGGCAGGACCATAATAACCACTATAGGAAGACACTCAGATACAATCAGTTGGGGAAAATCTATCATAGATTTGGAGTAGGAAAGTGACATCATCTGATGTCTTTTTTTTTAATTAACATATAATGTAATGCCTTCTTAACTTTTTTTAAATTTTTAAATTTTTACTTTATTTTTTTTGATGCCTCTTTAAAAATATCATTCTGGATCTTAGGTAAGAATTTGTAATGGCTTGATTGTATATTTGCCTTACATCTGTGGGGTTTTTAGCTATCCAGGATGCATTTCCCCTTCCTAACAGGATCTCTGTCTTCTTGGAGAAATTACCTTTGCCTATTGGACAGTTTCATCAAGGGCTCTGTATTACGGTTGTTCAGGGAAACAGAACAGGACAGACTAGGATGATTGTGTTTACTACTCTCTAGGAGAGAGAGAGAGATCAAGAGAGAGAGAGATTATACATCTGTATCAATCCATTTATCTATTTATCTATTTATAGAGACAGAGATTGAGAGAGATTCATTTTAAGGAATGTGCTTATGCTACAATTGTGGAAGCTGCCAAGTCTAAAATCTGATGAGCAAGTCAGCCAACAGGAGATCCAGGGAACAGATGTCACAGTTTGAGACCAAAGACAATCTACTGGCAAAATTCCCTCCTCTTCGGGGAAAGGAAGTCTTTAATCTTAAGGCTTTCATCTGATTAGATGAGACCCACCCAGATTACATAGGATGATCTGTTTTACTCAAAGTCTACTGATTTTTTTTAAGCTTTTATTTATTTATTTGACAGAGAAAAACACAGCTAGGAGGGAACACAAGAAGGGGGAGTGAGAGAGGGAGAAGCAGGCTTCCCACCAAGCAGGGAGCCTGATGTGGGGCTCAGTGCTGGGACTCCCGGATCCTGACCTGAGCTGAAGGCAGACACTTACTGACTGATTGCCCAGGCACCCCTCATAGTCTACTGATTTAAATGTTGATCTCATGTGAAAAATGCCTTGGAAGCAACATCCAGACATATTTCACCAAATACCTGGGTCCCCTGGCTGAGCCAAGTTAGCTCATAAAAGTAACTGTCACGGGCTCTATCTCTTCTAGACAAAGAGTGAGCATGTGTTTCAAGTTAGGTCAAGCAGGTGCTGTTTCCCCTGACTATGCATCTGAGCAGCGGTCACAGAAGTACATCCTGTTCCCTACTCACACCCAGACCACATGATCCTGCCCTTCCATCCACAACACACAATTGTGTCTGGTGCTTTCCGGTATCTATTAAGAACCCACCAGATGATTCCGGGAGGCCCCAGGGAACACCCATTACTTCGCTTTACTATGGGTCAGAGTCACTTGATTTGTTTGAAACAAAACAAAACAAAACAAAACCAAAACCAAAAACAAGCAACAACAACAACAACCCACAAATTCAAACTGCCCTCAACTGGATCCAGGTATTTGAAAAGACATGCATCAAATTACTAATGGACATCCTGGAAATTAGTCTTTGAGGACTGATGGGTTCCAAAATTTGATGTGTATAATTAAAAAATAATTCCTCATCATTTACAATTAGCAACCAATCCTTTTTTTAAATTAAAATAAACAATGAAAAAAAAAAAGTCTGAATTAACAAGTGGGACTAAAGCAGAATTTTACCGGCAGTAGAAGTCCCAGGGGCACCTCTGTAGAACAGAAGGTTTTCGTGGGACAATATGAGAAACTTTACTGAAATCCATCATTTGTATTCATAGAAAAATGAAGAGAAGGATACTTGCTTCCCTGGCGCACATTTACAATTTGATCCATTGATATATTTTTGGCTTGTAGAATTACCTTGTGGCATTTTGCATCAGCTGCTGCCTTTTCCCAAAGCAATAATATATGGCATAATTAATTCAGCACAAGTGGGGGCTATGCCAAATCCATTTATTTAAAAAATGGATCTACCATTCTTCTCAAAAAAGGTACTGGCTTTTTTTTTTTAAAGGACCATACTGAATTAATTACGAATACCAGAGTCAGAACACACACAACTCAGTTTCTAAAAACCGGGATTTCACTTAAAAACAGCTAGACATTTAACAACTAGTGTGAATTAGCTACTTCCTCCCATGAGCTTCTGAATGAAGACCCAGCGGGGTGAAAGGATTCCAGGGCAATGATAATAATATCAACTGCTAAGGGGTGCCTGGGGACTCATGCAGTTCAGCATCTGCCTTTGGTTCAAGTCACAATCCAGAGTCCTGGGATTGAATCCCGCATAGGACTCCGTGCTCAGCTGGGTGTCTCCTCTCTCTCCTCGTCTGCTTGTGATTATCTGTCTCTCTCTCTCTCTCTCAAATAAATAAATAAAATCTCTAAAAAATAAATCAATAGCTACTATTACTAAGTCCCCACAGTTGGCTAGACCAAGTTAAGTTTGATGCATTAATCTTCTTTTCTAGAACTCACAAAATCCCATATAAAAGATTCAATTAACTCCATTTTAGAGAGGACAAATTCAAACTACAGTTGAGCGATATTAAGGAAAGTCTGCAAGATCACACGAGGTTCAGGTTGCATTCCAAGTCCTCACAAACAGTCTTACATTGTAAGAGCCAACACCTCTGTCAACTGCCCATCAGGCTTCCAGAAATGTTCATAAAGCTAGAGACATCATGTTTACGAACACATGACACAGTGTCTCTTCTCTTTAGATCTTCTCATAGGAAAACACATCTCCAGTATGAATTTAAAATAGTATTGGAACTGTAAGTTCCAGTTTTCGAATCCAAGCCCTCATCCTGTTTACTCAGAAAAACAGCTCCAGGTGTTTTGGATAAATGGCCCCTGAAAAACAAAGATGAGCCAGGGTGGGGGAGGCGCCCAATCAGTAACCCCCTTAACCTTTAGTCCAGGAGGCCTCCTGGGAGGTATTTGGATGCAAACTAAGGGTGGGCACTGGATACCAGTGCTTCCACTCAGATGGGAGGCCATGGAAGTGCAAATTAACTCAGGCACACCACATGTGTGGGTCAGCTTGTGATTTGGGGGGATGGCTATAAAAGCTGGCCTGAGAAGTCGGGCGGGGTCCACAGAAAAGTTATGCTGGCTAGCCAGTAAAAATTCTGATGCTTGGTATGAAATAAAGCTTTGCTTAACCTTTGCTTTTGTATCAGCCTCCTTCCTTTGACCATGGACCCTATTAGGAACAAACCCTTGAACAAGAAGAATAAGACTTCCCTTTTTGACTGAGAACACTGACTTTTTTTCCTTTAACTGATAGTAATAAACTCAATCCCTCCTCTTTTTTCATTCTTTAATTGTTCCATATATTGGAAAATATCTTCACATTGTTTTATCAGTGGACATACAATACCAGTTGAACTAAGTCAATGAAAATTTTGATCACTGATGAAAAGAATGATTCTTTAGCTCATTTATAATTTTACATCCAACCTTCAGAATTACCACAGTACAATGTCTTTGTCTACACAACATTTGCTAAATTCTAGCTTTTGTTTGTGTTTGGCTTTTAGCCTGTGTTTTCCCACTTGAACCTGAAGCTCCTTTGATCATTTGCAGCTGTTGCCCTGTGTGAGACTGTTGGCGGGGGGACAAAATGGTAGGCAAGGCAGTACGTTCACTCTACATGTATTACTTCTCAATGCCCCCTCAACCAAAGAACTCTACAGAACACATTTTGAAATAACTGGCCTAAAGATCGAGAGAGGATATCATTTGGAATATGGCTGCAAGGAGACAGAGGTGTTACAATGCGCTGGGACAATTATAAACCTAACTCTCTAGCAATGGGGAAATATGCTTACTTTACCTACAGTATCTATTAGACTCTGACTGGACAGATGACCAAGTATGGCAGTCCTTGCCTCTCTATTTGCATTTGAAAACACCGTAAGTGTAGGAAAAATCTTTATGTACCATGGCTAATATTTGGATAATATTTCCTAAGATTATTATACACACACAAGTCATATATCATCTACATATATAAAACATACATATATGTTCTTCACACATGTGTATTTATGGAAAAAAAAAACACTCTCATTGTGAATAAGAAGGCAGAAGCCATACTTATATTTAAATCCAGTATCTCAGTAGAGCAGTGGAGCACAAAATCGGAACCTTTATAAGTCGGCTCCTGGGACAGTGTGGTCTCAGGACCCGCAAGGTCACAGAAGGAACCGGGGTGCCTGAGCACGAAATAACTCCCCTGTATCGGAAGGCTGAAGCCGGCTGCAGAGACGAGTCGAGTGGGCTCTCAGCTTGGGCCTACCTTAAACCATGATCTGAGGTGCAGTCGAGCCACTGAACTTCGAGCAGGGAACCCACGGGTGATAGATCCAGAGAGACGCCCTCCCTCCTCCACCAGGAGGGGTGGCACGGGAGTGTACTGCAGGAATCTGTTGGGTTTGGAGACGCCAAACTGGGCTGAGTGCCAGTTATAGAAACACTCAGTCACAGGCTGGGTGAGCACGGAGAGCGACTGGAGACCTGGGACACAGGCGTGACTGCTTTTCTCTGCGTCACACTGAGGAGTGGAGAGCGCTGAGCTCCCAGCTCCTCTTGGCGGGAGAGACTGGGAGACCGACATCTTCATTCCCCGTATCCAACGCTGCACTGAAAGCATTCAGGGAACAAAAGCTCCAGAAAGTGAGCAGGTGCAGATTTTTTAGCCTGGCCCATGGCAAGGGTGGGGCTTTTCCCGCCTCAGGCAAAGACATTTGAGAATCACTGCAACAGGTCACTGAGAACAGCCAGCCAAGACCAAGTTCACCAATCAATGAGAACCTACCGAACTTCAGAGCCAAGGGCAATGCATCATGTGGAATTCATGGCTTTTCCCCCATGATTCTTTAGTGTTTCAAAGTTAATTTAATTTAATTTTATTTTCTTCTTATACTTTAAAAATTTTTTTCTCTTTACTATTTTAAACTTTAACTATTTTATCTTATCAAAAAAAATCTTTTTTTAACTTTCATTGCTTCAGTCATATTCTATTCCTTCATTGTATTTAAGCTTATTTTTTGTATACATATAGGATTCTCGTTCTTTAAAACTTTGGCATACAGTTTCTTCTAATAGATAAAAATATACCCTAAATGTAGCTCATGGCTTTGTTCTAGTCTCCAGACTCATCACATTCTTTCCTCTTTTTTTTTCTTTCTTCAACCAACTTCTTATCTTATCAATTCCTTTTTTAGAACCTTTTTTTAAAATTTTCATCTTTACAGTCATATTCCATCCCTTCATTGTGTATACCCTTCCTTTTGTATATAAGTACATTTTTCTTTTTTTTTTAATTTTGGGAGGCAGTTTCTTCTAACAGACCAAAATAAACCCAAAATCAAGTGTGTGGCT